>OX596383.1:18853512-18937312 GCA_951394425.1 Tipula unca | reverse complement strand
ATATGGCTTCCTATCTTAGTTTAAAAGTTACCCCCGTCCCACCTACAAAGCGGGGGTGGGGGGACTTTTTTTTTTGCACTAATGTATTTCCCCCGCGGTATGATTAAATTTTGATTATGGACATTTTTTCCGTAGAGTGGCTATTTTTCGAGATATTTGATCGTCTCAGTTTAAAAAAAACACCCGGTATATATATATATATATATATATATATATATATATATATATATATATATATATATATATATATATATATATGTATATATATGTATATATATATATATATATATATATATATATTATATATATATATATATATATATATATATATATATATATATATATATGTATATATACATATATATATATATATATACTGTGGAACCTCGCTTAACGAGCACCTCTCATAACGAGGAATTCGCATTACGAGCGAAAAAATTGTGAAAAAACGTCTCGTTTAACGAGCGATGTTTCACATAACGAGGGAAAGTCCCGAATCGTAAAAAAAATCATGATGAAAATCATCATGAAAATTTATATAGGAAACTTTGTTTCGCTTAACGAGTGTTTCGCTTTACGAGAGAGATTCTGGAACGAATTATGCTCGTTAGCGAGGTTCCACTGTATATATATATATATATATATATATATATATATATATATATATATATATATATATATATATATATATATATATATATATATATATATATATATATATATATATATATATATATATATATATATATATATGTATAGCTATTTTAACTGATTTACGGCAGGCCTATGACTCGATCAATTTTGTGGTGTGCGCTGGAATATCTAGGTATGCCAACAAAATTGGTACGATTGTATATCGCCAGTTCAATCAAGTGCTTGTATATGGAGTAAATGTCATATGCGTGATTGGACTGAATAGTAGCAACACACCAGATTTTAGTAGTGGCCACTACACGTTTGACGGAGTGAGGAGGTTCAAATATTTGGGCTCTCTTATCACTCACGATAACAGTGTGGATGAGGATATTAAAGTTCGGCTGGAGCTGGCAGCCGTGCTCTGTATACTCTAAGGGCACTGCTAAAATCTAAACACCTGTCAAGTGCCGTGAAGCTGAAGCTTTACAAAGCATTGATCAGGCCCGTTGTTATGTTTGGATATGATAGTTGGGCGCTGATGGATGAGTGCGAGAGATGTTTGCTTACATTTGAAAGAAGAGTCATGCGTGTGATTTACGGCCCAAAACGCGAACTAGATGGTAAATACCGAGCTCTGTACAATATCGAAATCAGAGATCTGATGAAGATCCCCGATAATAAACTTTAGAAATGAAGTTCATCTCGATAATGGGCCTATACATTTTATAAAAAATTGTGAAAGTACTAGAATTTGTGCTAAAAAGATTTATATTGTGCCAAATTGCACTTGGGTGCAATACTGATTTTTATGGGGCTAATATAAATTGGATAGTGCTAAACCTAGCACTGAAAGTGCTAAATTAGCAACATTGATCGGAACATTAAACAGTAATTAACCGAAATATTTTCCGGATTTTAATCCGAATTGCAACCGATTTATTACAATAAATTAAAACCTAGGTTTCGTAACGATAAATGTTTTCGTTTCGGTTTTGTTTTCGTTTATAGTTTTAACGAAACAAAAACAAATCAAATTACAAATAATATTTATAACCGAGCAAATAGGACAGTCGTTAAAGCTATGGCGTTTCAGTCGACAGGTACCAGGTTCGAATACTAATAATTGTGGGACGTAAAAGGAATTTATAGCTATTGGTTTCTATCAGGATGATGATGAACTCAACTTTACACCTATAAGGTAAGGATGCTAAATGCAAACTGTATAAAACAGTTCAGCTTTATAATCCAAAACATGTAAAGAAATTAAAAATAATATTTTACGTTTTAAATCGGCTGACCAGATATTTTCGAGCGTAAAATAGTATGTTTTCAAAATTGAAATATTTCAAGATGTTCTAATTCTAACTAAGCAACAAAGAATTTTTGCAGTTAATGCAGTCCAGGTAATTATTTCATTTGTTATAAAATCAGTTAATTTTGAGCCAAATCAATCTTTAACTGATCTCCGCGGGCCTTATAAGCTGATCAAAATATTATTATTTTATGAGACCTTTAACATGATGTTTTTCTACTAGAAATCGAACCGAACACTAAGCATAAACATTAACACTGTATAGTTGTATATACGTGTATGTATGTACCTGCATTATCCACAAATTTCATAAATATTAAAATTTGGCATTTCAAGCTATAATAAATTATCAAAGTTTAATCGTGCATCCAATATTTTCAAAATTCAATTAAGCAAATTGAAATTTTCGAGTTATACATGAACAACGAATTAAACAAAATTATTAAAGGTCAAATTAAAATTTATTTTATATCTTTTGTTTATTTACATAAATGTAAATCAAAAATCAAAATTATTTCAAAATTTTGAAAAATTTCATATCCGTTAAATTTTATCATTTAAAATTTTTTTAAATTAAACAAATGTTTGAAATTTAAATTTAATAAATGTCCATTTTAAAATTTAACGAATTACCCAATTAATCAAATTTCATTTTCAGAGGTGGGGTTCCTTAAAATCGATTTTTATATGACAAGCCGTTATAAATTTGACATTTAAGTATGTTGAACAAATTTGATTATAGAAATTGAAGCAAACCTTAAACATATAGAGTGGATATTTGTTATTTTGGCCAACCAAACATATTGAAGAATGTATGTATTAATCCATAATAGTTTCATAGATTTTACTTTTGAAATCTCTTTTCTAAGTTCATTTGAAAACGATCATACCCATATTTTAGTACAGCACAGCATTACACACTGAGTTTCTCGCTTAACTACCAATGCTACCCGGCAATTTTTCAAAATGCTTTGGTCGACTACATGTTAAGGCTTGGACGTATGACAATGTACGTCTAATAGAGAGAGGAATCTTGTCTCGCAAAATTGTATTCTAAAAAATTCATTTCAGTTTTGGTTCCTAGACATTTTGAAGTTATGTATGTACATGAAATTTTTAAAATTCAATAATTTAATTTTTACTTTTGAATCTATTGAAATGACGAATCTTATACATTCTGAATTTAACGAATTTTTAAATGTAAATCCGAATTATCCATTTTAATCATCGATTTATGAAATTGTTGAATGAAATATTAATTTTCTGATACTAGCGAACCTATTAAATTCGATTTCAGAATTTTCAGAAAGGTTTTAAAGATTCTTTAAATTACCAAAACTTTTCAAATATTGGCACATATTTGTTCGAATTAAAAAATTTCGAAATCAGATTATATTTAGATTCAAATTTTGTTGAACAACATCAAATTTTAAAAATACTTTTAACGGTCGGTAGAATTTAAATATCGTAGTGAGATCGAAAAAATTAATTTGCTATGCATTCAAAATTTTTGAAATGCTGTACTTGAAATGAATGAAAATTAATATTTGTAAAAGGCAAAATTTTAAAATTTAATTTTCAAACTGGAATATCATATTGGGACTTGTATAACTAAAAAGTCAGTTTCATTATCAATTCGATCGAAGATCGGACTAATTAAATAAAATTTAGAAAAATTCATAAATTTAATTAAATTTTGAACTTGTCCAAAAAATATTGAAATAAAATTTTACAAATCTAAATATGAAAACTAAATTCTACATCGCACAATGAAATTAAACATTAAATTTTGTAATTTAACTGTTTAAATTTAAATCAAAGAAATTTTTGAGAAATTCGTAATAAAATTTTTCTATAAATTTTGAAACTTTTAAAAATTTAAATTTCTAAATATTTAAAATTTTTATGATTCCATATATTAACTATGTAATCCAAAATATAAATTAAAAATAATATTTATGAACTATACGGACAAATTCTATAAATTTTAAAAACTATTTCGACTCTGGAAAATTCGAATATTGTTACTATCGTCCTATACACTAAAAATTTTTAAATGCAGTAATTCAAATTGAAGAATAAGTTCAGATTTGCTAAATTTTTAGAATATCAGAATTGGGATTGGATAACTAAATATGAACTTAATGTTTTAGAAATTCAGAATTCGAAGTATCAATTTAAATTTTGAACCTTTGAAAAGATGAATTTCGTACAATTTAAATACTGAATACGAAATTTCAATTTTAATTATCTGCCTTAGTAATTGTTGGATTAAACATTAAATAAGTTGTAGGATACTTGAATTTACATTTTATAATTATGAATCCGAATTTATATATTTATTTCAGCAAAAATGTTGAACTTTTAACATATTCAAATAAATAAAATCACTTGAAAATATTTAAACTTTTAAAATTTTGAAGACATCATTAAAATTAAAATTTCAAATATGTTTAGTCAAATTAATTTTCGAAAAACGGCAACTCAAAACCTTTTTGATAATTATGGGTTAAAATCTGATGATGAATCGGTGGTAACCGCTAGTATTGTTGATGTAACGCGGTGCCAGCACAACAGATTTAGCAAAAAAGCTCCAAAATTGAATCAAAAACTGCTTTTTTATAAAAAATCTGGTGAGCTCCAGCTTACAAAATTGGTCGAGTTCCGCACTCTCTAAATTAATTCCAAGGATTTTGGTAGGTAGTTTTGTTTAATTTAACTTAAAACGACTTAGTTAGATGAACTAAGTGATCAGTAGAACTAAGAAAGCTGAGTATTTTCCTTGATTGTTAGTTTCATTCAAACAATTTAGTAATTTTTCTGTTCTGTAGATATTAAATTGTTGCGAGAACTATGAGTCACAAATTATCATACATTCACCCTGTAATTATTTGAAGCAATATTTTATGCTAAAATTTGTCTACATTGGCCAATACAGATCAATAGTTTTTAGATAATCGAAATTTTGAAGGTATATAGGCCAATGGCCAATTAGTGACAAAGTTTTGCTTGTTTCCGATTTGTATGGTTGATCATGAGATAGAAGCTAGTCCTTGTATTTAATGTATTTAACAGATGATTTTATTAAGTTGAACTTACCAAGTATCCACATAAACTAGGCTTATAGGTATAAAGAAGCAATACAAGTATTTATCACTCCAAAACTTTCCAAAATTATGCTTAACAATAAAGCACAAATACATAAGCTTTTTTTAAGTTGAATTGAGAATTCCAACGATTGTTACTGCTCGATTATTTTAAAATTATTTTGATGTTCAACCAATCTGAATTCTTTTTTGTATCTGGACTAGACAATATGCATTAGGCCTCCCTAGGTTATAAATTAGACTGTGAAAACAATAATTGAATAGCTTTGAGATACCACAAATCAAAAATATTTTAGTAAGCTTTTCTGTTACTAGTAAGCCCGTAGATAATCTTTCGGTTTCATTTTCACACCCTATAATGTTGAAACAATTTTATTATCAGCCATCCTGCCTATCACAAGTTTGGTGTAAATTCGAATTAATTTTTTAGTTTGTAACATGGTTTTTGAGTGCTAAATTTTTCTGTTCCGATTTGTATGGTTGATCATGAGATAGAAGCTAGTCCTTGTATTTAATGTATTTAACAGATGATTTTATTAAGTTGAACTTACCAAGTATCCACATAGACTAGGCTTATAGGTATAAAGAAGCAATACAAGTATTTATCACTCCAAAACTTTCCAAAATTATGCTTAACAATAAAGCACAAATACATAAGCTTTTTTTAAGTTGAATTGAGAATTCCAACGATTGTTACTGCTCGATTATTTTAAAATTATTTTGATGTTCAACCAATCTGAATTCTTTTTTGTATCTGGACTAGACAATATGCATTAGGCCTCCCTAGGTTATAAATTAGACTGTGAAAACAATAATTGAATAGCTTTGAGATACCACAAATCAAAAATATTTTAGTAAGCTTTTCTGTTACTAGTAAGCCCGTAGATAATCTTTCGGTTTCATTTTCACACCCTATAATGTTGAAACAATTTTATTATCAGCCATCCTGCCTATCACAAGTTTGGTGTAAATTCGAATTAATTTTTTAGTTTGTAACATGGTTTTTGAGTGCTAAATTTTTCTGTTCAATTCATTTACTTAACTTGCTTGCATCTCGTAAATACTTCAAAATGATTTTTATATTTTAAGTTTTATCAACGAAATACTTAGTCCTCAACAAGGGTTGCAGCCGGGCAAAAAACATATCGAAGCCGATTGAATAGCCAAATTATAGAGTATTTCAATATGGGGTTTTACATGTCTCGTGATTAGACAGTCAGATTTATAACACGATAATCTCAAGGCTAGTTTAAAAATCACTAGATAAAATAAGCTTTAAGCTTTCATCTTTCCAAGCTTTTATGGAAAATCTTGGTTAAACACATTTACTGGCTATACGCATTAGAATATTTAAGAGCCTTTTATAAATCGAGGGTTTCACAAGCTATATGTAAAAAGTACGGTTTAGAATAATAATAATACGGTTTTTACGGTTTTTCGGAAAAAACGGTTTTTGCGGCGAAATATACTGAACGAAAAATACACACTTCATTGCAACAGATGAATTTTACAGAACAAATGGATAATAATATAACATTTATTAGCTTTCTTGTTTCTGAATGAACTTTCAAGCATCTCAAAGGTTATTGGAATAGTATTGCATAAGAAGTTTAAACGAACCCATTCAGCCATTTGAAAGTTTATCCAAAATGTTGGAATCGAATGTATAATAACTGCTGGTGGAACTCTAAAATAAAATAAAATTGGTCTTTCAAGATTGATGAAGGAGAACCAAAGATACAAACAAGATTTAGGATAAAGGCTTTGGCAACTGTTTCAGTCTCTTAATCTTTGAGTCTCTTTATTATTTTTATGAAAGATGAAAATGGTCGTAGTTGTAATTTCCAGAGGAATATTTTTGTTTATCCTTTTATTCTTTTGACAAAACGTACAATTTCCAATATAATTTTCTATTTTTGCAAAAATTGGATAATTTTTTACTGCTTCAATTTTACATGAATCAGGTTTAATGCCAGAATCCTTAATATGTGTCCTAAAACTTAAATAACAATTTTGCGGAATTGACATCATTTAAATTTTGATGGTGATCTGCTAAATTTTCCCGTATATTACAACATCTACTGGGTAAACTAGACACTTTAATCCATTAAGTTCACATTAAAGGTTGTTCATAAGCCTCTGTAAAGTACTCCGTGCATTACGTAGCCCAAAACTCATACGAGTTAATTGGTAATGTCCGGTTTCAGTACTGAAAGTCGTTTTTTCACGATCTTTTAAATCAATCGGAACGTGAGAAAGACCCAATATGTTCAAAATATTTGTAATATTAGGAATGCAGTTCAATATGATATTCATTAGAATTGATTAAACTTATAAATTGATAGAGTAGAATATTTTTATGTTGTCTCTTCTTCTAAGGCGTTCGTTAGTGCTTTTTTTAAAGCTTCAAATCTACAAGCTTGGACTAATAATTTGGTCGAACAATCCTTTCTGATATAACCGAAGAGCCATTCTACTATTTAAATTTTTTATATGCTTTATAGATTCAACATTTGGTTCTGATAAACAAGTTTCATTTGATTGATAAAAGTAGCTTTACAATGTGATTTGAGAAAGTTTTCATATCCTCAGACGGTTTCTGTCTTATAGAATTTATTTATAATTGATTAGACTCAAGTGATCGTTTTGAAGTGAATTGAGATTTGAGTAGATCTTTAAGACGTTGTCTTTTTTAAGAACTTTTAAATTCCTCGCGATTAAACTAGGGACCCTGTAAGTAACCATTACGCCAGCTTTGATAAATTTTTGACCGTTGGAATTCCCGCAATATAAATAAATGTGTCGCCATGGGCAACTTTTCAAAGAAAATAATAATCGAAAAAAAAACGTATGGCCAAGTTTTTGTAGGGAGATGGCTCCCACTATGGCGTTGAAAATTTGTTGTCCTTTGGAATTGCCGAATTATATATATATATATATATATATATATATATATATATATATATATATATATATATATATATATATATATATATATATATATATATATATATATATATATATATATATATATATATATATATATATATATATATATATATATATATATATATATATATATATATATATATATATATATATATATATATATATATATATATATATATATATATATATATATATATATATATATATATATATATATATATATATATATATATATATATATATATATATATATATATATATATATATATATATATATATATATATATATAGACATATATATAGACCTATATATATATATATATATATATATATATATATATATATATATATATATATATATATATATATATATATACATATATATGTATATATGTTGCGCCCTTGCTAATTTTACAAACTAAATTGAAGAAAAATTTGTATGGCCAAGCTTTTGTAGGGATTGCTATTTGATCACAGCAATTGAGTTTGGACCTTGTTGGGCACTATACCAGAATTTCTTCAATATAAATAAATGTGTCGCCTATGCCAACTTTTCAAAGAAAATAAAAATCGAAAAAACCAAGTTTTTGAAGGGACGGATATTTTCTCATAACGAATAAGTTTGGGACTTTGTTGGCTACCACCATGCCAGTGTTGATAAATTTTTGAACATTGGAATTACGGAAATGTAAATAAATGTGGCACCTACGCTAATTTCACAAATCAAATTGAGGAAAAATTCGTATGCCAAGCTTTTGTAGGGACGGCTATTTTCTCACCTCGATTGAGTTTGGGACCTTGTTGGCCACCGTGGTGCTGGCGGTGATAATTTTTTGGCCGTGAAATTTCTGTAATATAAATGTAATATAACATAAATAAATGAGGCGACTATACTAATTTAAAAAAATAATTTAAATGAAATTCATAAATCAAATAAAAAATCGTATGGCCAAACTTTGCCATACATTTTTTTCGATTTTAGTTTCCTTAGAAAAGTTGGCAAAAGCAACCCATTTATTTATGTAGTGGCAGAGTGGAACAGTCAACAAATTATCAACGCTGGCACATTGATAACAAAGATAATCGAGCTACATTTTCACCGGATGTTATATCTCAATTGTAATCCTAATCAGTTTTGTGCAACAGTAAAATACCAAAAACATTTCTTGAATGCGCTTTCGATTCTCTGTTCCAGTTATTAGCAATTTTATTAATTTGGTTTATATTGTAACGAATAAAGATTCCATACATTTGACGTTATATTGCTTGGAAGGATGCAATTCAAGTCTGCTTCAAAACTCCAAATGATATTAGAAAGATTGAAGCCATAAGTATACTAAATCTGATTTGATGTATTAATTTCATCAATCAAGTCCAATTTGATTGAGGTGGAATGTATGCTATGTAAATAAAAAGATTATGTTGATTTATTTTGATTTTCACACAAATCTGCTGTCTCAAACTCTTGACGGAGCCAAAATAACTCTGGAGCATATCCAAGTTTGGAATTCACTGCTATGCGTGCACCGCCACCTGACTTCTTTGAGCTTGTTCCAGCAAAGTAATCACATCTATATAAACAATGTATGTATAGGTGTCCAAAATATTTAGAACTGTGAATGGATTAAGTGAGCTTTCACAGATTACATAAATTAGATAATTATAATTTATATGACAAAGTTGAAAAATTGTGTTGCCTTTGATGCCATTTTGTTATAATTTTGAAAATAGATTGAGCATTTTTGTCTATATACAGCATTCTTGATGGTCTTGCCTGGTTTACTATACTTTAATATTCAACTTTAAGATAATAAGATTCTTAGGCTGCGGAACATTACTCGGGTAATTGACTTTTACTCTAATTTACGGTTAACTCATATGAACGGTGATCTCATCACACCTTTAACATTTCTGTTCAGCAATTTCCTACAATAATCTTTATTATTCAGCTGTTCTATATTTCAACAACAAAATCTCTTCATTTGGATCAACTAGCTACGTATTCTTATCTACAGCTGTTGTTAAGGTACTTAATATCAAAGGATCACCTGTTGTGTGCAAGGCACTTTTAGATTCCGCTTCACAGATCAATTTTATAACGCAATGACCTTCCACACAACTTGGAATAAAGAAAAAGAAATGTTATTTGTCACTTTTTGGAGTAGAAGAAATACATCAAGTCGCACATCACCTACAATCACACTACAATCTCGAATTAATAATTTTTCTGCAAATCTTGATGTATTCATCCTTGCCGATCCTCCCTACTTCCATAAGCCACAACGAATAGAAGATCTTCTTATAGGAGCGGAAATATGTTTAAATTTGCTCGCAATAGGACCGGAAATATTTTTAAATTTGCTCGCAAGTCTCTTAATGGTATCCTCATGGTTGGACCAGTGGTTCAATATTTTGGCGTTATACACCACAAGAGAACCTACACATCTACACTTACAGATAATCCTCTAACTGGATCAAATTCTCTATCAGAGCTTCAATGATTCTACGAAAATGGTGTTCTAATTATCACACTTCGTAAATTATTATTTCTACAACAGCTGTGGCAGCTGAAGCGTGACTGGGATGAACCCCTGACACAGAATCTGCATACCAAACGGGGATTCTTTACAGGTCAACTTCTTCAGTTTGATGCTACTAAAATCCCACGGTATCTGTTCAAAAGGACATTGTCAATCAACATGCAAATTCATAGGCGAACGTTTATACTGTACAGCCATTTATACAAGATTTATGGATCAACACGGCGAAATTATCTTCATTACGAAAAGCCCCTCTCCCTCGCTTAAACCTCTATGCTGCGCTTCTTCTTGCAGACTTGTCACACCGAGTACTCGATATCATTAACTTCGAAGTCAGCAACATATTTTATTGGACCGATTCAACAGCTGACCAACATCAACAACTGGAATCACGTAAAATCTGAACAAATCCCGGCAAATGTGGTTTCAAGATGGTTTGGTCAAATGTTCAATTTGGTTTAATGGTCCTCAATTCTTGTGCACAGATGTTTATATAGTTGAACACAACCAATACCAATAATCGAATGCTCTGATTTGCCAGAGTAAATCTGCCGACTAATAGGATCAATTACGCACCACCATTTAGTGTAATTGTTGTGGACTAGACATAAACTGTAAAGTTCGAGTGAAGAACGCTACCGAAGTATATCTCGCAATTGTCATATGCTTTTCTGTCAAGGCTATGCATTTAGAACTGGTCTCTGATATGACAACAGATGCCTTAATAGATGAACTTAAGAGGTTTATTGCCATTCGAGGGATGTGTCATCATCTAAATATACAACGATTTTCTGACACAACAGCATCAGCAAGAAGTTACTATGTTTTGTAGACTTACAACATTACTTGGCAATTTCAGACCCTAGCATCTCCAAATTTTAAATGTTCAAAACATCACCTCCGTAGAGTTATTAGAGTAATGCGTCACGTACATTTGAAAAATTGAACACCGTCATCAAACAAGCGGAAGAAGTGTTGAACTCTCGATCACTAACACCTGTGTTTTAAAATGATTAGAACCAATTCGAACCAAATGAAAATGAATTCGAACCAATCAAAATAAATGAAAATTTGTCGTTGGATATTGGCTCAACAGTTGCAACAACATTTTTGGCCTCGCTGGTCCAACGAATAGAAGGAAATGGACAAGAGCTACTAAATCTTCATCTCTTGGTGAACTAAAAATTATTCCTCCCTTAAAATAGATGATGGGAAGAGTCATCGAGATACATCCTGGTGATAGATGACATCCTGGTGATGATGGGCATATAAGAATTGCCACTATGAAAACTTCAACTATAGAACACTGGGTCTATATAGATGTTTTCATTTTGTTTCTTTCTGTTGGGATTCGAATCACCGCCTCCAGATTCAAACGTGGGAGCTGTAAACACTACGTACGTTATTGGGTCTGGTTATTCTTTACCTTACACCAGTTTGTTTTAATTTTCTCCAAATTATTGGAATGGTAACGTTTCACTGCAGTAATCATCGCAACTTACACATTTGATCTTCACATCTTCACCAACTACTTCGTTGATGTTTCAGGCTATTAGCATTTCTATTAGACTGGTAGCATTAGTTTGGTTTACATGTACATTCATATGCGCACACATAAATAATTAACAGAATTTAAAGGAAGTTCCTTATATCGAATATGAAAAGAGCGTACGAAAGTAAATATACAATAAATTGACAATGGTTACAACATACAATAGACTTAATTACAAAGAAAGTAGGTAATTATGATACACGATAGAAAAATAAGTTCAATATATTGATTTGACTTTTGGGCTAATTAATATTCTCGGCTATATTGAAATAGTCTGGCGGGAATTGCTTCTTCATGTATTATTATTTTTCTGTTTTTGTTTGTGTATAAAATATTAAATGTTCATTCTTCTATTGCGTGTGGTGCGATCGATGACTTCGTTGGTTTATTGTATTTTTATGAGCTTCTTAAATCGCGTATACATCGCTCGCTTGAAAAAATATTTGCTAATAACTTAGTCCTTAGTACACAAACAAGTAAAATAAAAGTAAATCACCAAGGTTTTCCAAAATTAAGTGTGACAAATACTTAGAATTGAATATCTTTGGAATATAAGTACATAGCAGAAATCAATATATCGAAGTATTATACATTTTCCAGGTGTTTCTGATAATTTTAAGTAGAGCTGGTTCTAAAGAACAATCTTGTTAAATAGTTATATCCCATTGCCATTTAACATGTTGAATTTCATAGCCTATATGTATATCCCATTGCCGTTTAACATGTTGACTTTCATCATAATATACGTTGTGCATGCGGATCTGGAACGAATTGTGCAACAATCTTTGAAAGGAGAGCCACCGTATAGGGTAGGCGGTGAGGAGAACGACTTGGCTTCTTCTGATTGTCTATTATACTTTTTAGTTTAAAAACAGATATTCTAATGAAAAATAAACGGTCCCAATACTGTTCCCGTAATGTGTTTCAAGGTTGTACAATTATAAAGAAAGAGGATTACTAAAATCATATAATAGAATGGATTGCTAGCAGTACATTGTCGCTACGTCCTGTAAGACTTTTGTATAGTGTCCTCATGTATTGTCAGCATTATAAGATTATAAGTCCTAATGAAAATAAATTATTATACAAATAACATCTATACTGATGCAATTTAATAGAATATTATAGTTTAACATAAAATTACGATAAAAAGTTGTTAAACTAATTGACAAACACAAAGAGCAGGGCAGCGATTGGTGGTTGTAATCGTACGTGGTTGGGTACGCGTTAATTAAATAAAAGGTCACATGTGATCTAAGGTTTCTCTTTTAAAACTTGGAAATTGGATGGTTTATTAGTATAGTATAGGGCGTACAAAGTTTATTTTGTTAGAAGGGTCAGCTTCAAAATCACTAAATTTCACCAATTTTATCACATTTTGATTTGCGAACTTCTGAAAATTTAATTTTATAATTTATCAAATTTTGAATATTTGGATCGTTCAATTCACTAAATTTTCATTAATTTCAAATTTGGAAACACGGCCGTTTGGTATTGTCGATAACAAATGATTTGCTGACGTGTGAATCGTGAGATGAGTTTTTATTTTCATACTAAAAAATTTTTGTGTTGACCTCTATTAACCGGAATTACTCCGAGTTATAGAATAAATTGTTGATTCCAGACGATTCCGCTTACGTCAGGTTTCACTGAACATACGCATATAAGTTTATTTATATATAGAGATAAATTGATTTATTTATTATGATTTTCAAATCATTAAACATTCTGGTTACATTCTAATAAGGTATGCATTTATTTATCTATAAAATAATGATATGGAAAATTGGAAAACCTAAAAATATAAACGACACCTTTTCTCAGTTTCCTTTTTAGATTTACGAATACATATAGCTCGCTTTATATACAATGTATTCACATTTATGTATTGAGTATTTTATCCTTACATTCTGTAACTTATTCTGTAACCATAGTAATATCGATTTTCCAAAAGAAAATAAGCGAAAACAAGACACATAATTTTACAGTTTTTTTTCGTCCTTAATCATATGAGGGGAAAACTGTTTTGTTTTGACTTTTCTTCGTCGTTTTAAATAATGAATAGAATGTTTTTAGTGTGCTGAGGCTTTATTTGTAGAATGAGTAATATTTTCAATTTTCTGTTTGTCGAGAAAATCTATTTGAAAAAACGCATATAAATTATAATATTTTATACTATCAAAGGCGACTCGGGTTATGTGCGAAAATCTTTAGATTAATAAATAGTAAAATGTAGAAATGTTAAATCACCAACTTAATTTAAATGTTTAACTTTGTTGTCTTATTTATAAATGTTGACCTAATTGTAGGAAAAGCATGATTCTAAAAAGCACATCTATCTCGTAAACCTAAAAACAAAATAATAATTCAATTTTCTAGTTTTGTTGTTGATTTGGTACAACGTTTGGTTCCAAATAAAAATTATCTTCAAATCTAGGTATATGCAGGGGATCAAATAATCGATGTAGGTGTGCAAAATCGTGGAGTTTAAGTATATACCAACAGAATGTTTTAGATATAACTATTTTTACCTAAATTCCTATAAGATTTAGATAATAATACGGAAGAGTTTGGATACGGGTGTGGTGGCCCCAAATATGTTTTAACCTATGGGGCCCTACTATGTACGCGATCAGAAAGTTGAAACAAAACGAAAATGCAATCTGAATTTCAATGAATATTTTGACATTCAGATACTATGTTACGATTTGAAAATCGTATACATGAAAATTTTTGCGATCGCATGAAACATTTAGGTGAACGTGATATAAAGGTTGACATACCATGCAATTTGGGTTTATAATCTATAATTCATGTTGATCTTCCACCTTACACAATCATTTTTTGTATTTCTCCTCTCGCTTTATATGCAAATGTAAAAACAATTGTAATGATTATCGATGATTATGACTTTTTCTGGTTTTCCCGTTTTATCTCACTCCACCTTTAAGCCGCTTTCCAATATAATTTTTGCGGACTTATATTTTATTATTAAGAACAGCATTCTGTTTTTGGACGTGATCATAAAATCATTAAAATATTAAAATTATTGTGTACTATTTTTTGTGTTTCGGATTATAATTGCCGAATAAAAACAAATACAATTATTTGCAACATATACATTATTAAAAAGGAAATTTCATCCAGAAATAAATTTAAGCCGCGGAATAGGTAAATAAATTTCTGTTTTATTTCTATTTGTTTTTTTATTCATAATCGCGATCATTGAATAATTACATATAGAAATGACACTAAAACAAATAAATTGTTATAGCGCTGCCAGCAGAGGTATCTTAGATAAATTGAAATTAAAGGTTTGAGTATACACTACATATATATAAATATAAAGTAGTAAGAAATGAAAAAATATTTTTTTTTATATGGTTTTTTATATCGTATCACAGGAACCTAGCAATAATTAAAAAAGCAAAGACACTTTAATATAATTTAGTAAAGATTGTTGACGCCATGCTCATATGTCGCTGCTAATTTGGAAGTGTCACCTTCTATATGTAATTATTCAATGTCGCGATCATATTTTAAGCCACATTTCTTTCTGTGAATAGTGCCAACATACTACCGATAGAGCAACCGTACCGTCCAAAAAGTGGAGATCACCACTGGACTATTCCGCGCTTATAAAATTTTTGGAATATATATTTATACACTTATACCATACGATATTCACAGCCTGAACTATTGGCGTAAATAAGTTGGGTTCAAGGACACTGTACGTCCGTTACCAGCCTGGAAAAATCGGATACGCGAATTTACAAGGACATAACTGAATGCTAGCGGTAGTATAATCGAGCATGTGTCGATAATCATCGATAATCAAGATAAGTGGAATTCCTAAGTTTTATTATATTACCTAAATTGATAGTTATATAAATATATCTAATAGTCCCTAGTAATAATACAAAGTCTCCATTAAAGTTTAATGATTAAGTGCTATTGTACTTAAATAATAAAAAAATAAGAATGAAAATGAACTAAATATAAATATATATAGTAGAAGCGGTCTAAGTACCTTAATATTAAGATTATAGAAAAGAGCCGGTTCAGTTACTTATTATCTAGATATTTAGTAATTAAGTGTTAAATAGATATTAAAATAAATATTTGCAAAGCTACCTAATATTGTGCAATAATAATTTTGGTTCGTTAATTTAAATGTTTCAGTTTTTTTAATAGTGCGGTCATGTGAAGTTTTCGTATATATGATTTTCCTTTCTTTTTGATTTATTTTATGCTAAATCTAAATTTTCGTTTGTTATAATGTGCGATACAGTGTTTGAGTGAATATAAGTGAGTGTGTAGTGACATAATTCCACGTGGGCGGGAAGCGTCAGTAACAAAAAATGAGTGCTTCATTGGGTGGTGTATGACGTCAGCGATCAAATCATCGAAGATCGTCGATTATTAAAATAATCGAGGTAAGTTAAATCCGCCATTTGTGCTATCCAACTTCAATTTTTGTTAGTTCTCAACGATGATTATGGAGAATCGTTTAAGTAAGTTATCCCTTCTTGCAGCACTACAGGCTCCTTGGAATTAGTGGCAAAACCCTCCCCCACCGCTGTAACCTAGCAGGCAAATGTGCTGCAGCCACTAATAACATCATTACATATTTCAAGGAGATTTCTGATAACGCCTGTCCTATAAGTTTTTATATTTTTTTGTTGCCATTTTTTATATCTGGCAGGAATGATGAGCATTGCTATAGGCCAGACGCGTAACAGTGGCGCCCAATGGTAAAATTCGTTATATCAGCAGATAAACAGTTATGTGTTTACAGTTAGGTTAATTTTTAAATTTATTGCTTGTACACGGTAATTATCTTTCTTTCAATTACTTTATTTTTAAATTTTCCGATACCATCATTTAGTTACCTTATATTATTGCACCAAATCTCAATTGTCTTAACTCCATGATCAGTAATCAGATAGTTTTTTTTGGTTTCTCACTCTTTCGTTTGATTTCCGCATTTGCGTTTGATTTCAAAGGTAAAACAAGAGTTGGCATTAATAATTGTATAGGATCTGATAAGTCGATTTCCACTTCCGTTTGGAACGTGTTGGTGTATATACGCTATTGACTTCCGACGTATATCAGTCCCTATATTTCCTAGTTCAATTAGTTTTAGTATTACTTGGTTTTTTGAGGAGTGTATTCGCCTATAATTAGGTTTTGGATTTACACTGCTTCGTGGAACCGACACAATAGTTTTGATAATCATAGCATAATATCGTTCGAATTCCGCTGTATAGCGTTGATGAGCTATATGTCATCTATTGAATTCTTACATATGAATAATATATATATAGTTTAGCTCAATGGATAGCGCAATGGTTGAATTTAACCCTGGTTTTAATAATTTTTTTTTATCAAGCTGTGGAATTACTTGTCACTACACAACTATAATTTGAATTATAAAATATTATTTGTCTTTTTTTTTGTTTTGAGTATATGTTTTGCAAATCTATATGTTTTTTTTTGTGATTTTCTTTCGTTATTTAAATTGAATATCATTATTAATTTATTTCCTAATTATTAATATTAATGTTATTATTAGTATTTGCATGTTAATTTATTAAATTATTACTTTATTGTGCCTTTTTCTTTAATAATATACGTTATATTGAATCAACAACATGAATGTTCAATATTTAGATTGTGATGAAATATTAATCGAGTGTCAAATAAGGAATATTTCCGGACCCATTAGTGTTAAATTACTGAAATTACAAGATTTATTGAATAAGGAATATGCTAAAGAATGTGAATCACCATTACAAGCACATCCAGCAGCAGTGAGATTCCCTAAACGTGAAGTTAAATTATGTGAATCAAAACTACGGAACTGACAGACTTTTTTTGAACCACCAAACAATGATAACAATATTATAGAGGTGGATGAATTAACAACTAGGTTATTACATGTGCTTGGTCGTTTAAAAAGAATCCGGAATTCAAAATCAATAACGGGTGAAGCAGATAAATTATTAGTTACTTGTGATAAGTTGATGAAATGTTCGGAGGAAATGACATCAAATCAATTTTCCATCTCCGATTTAGAAGCATCAGTTAGGGGAGCATTTGAAGGAGTAGTAGGGATCGAAGATTCAGAAGATGATAATGGAGCGGACGATCTAGTCACCGTTGAAGGACCTTCATCAAAATCACCAAATAAAAATATTCCACGGGATAACTCATTTGAGAATACTCCGGGACCTTCTCATCAATCCTTCAATCCAATACCGCCAGCTCAGCCTGTAAAGATGGCAGAAGAAGAACGAATTAATTTAATTTTGGACAAATTTATTCAGAGACTGAATAATGAACGCACACCAAATGTTAATAATATTCCAAGTTCAAACCATTCAACAAAGCCCGGCCAAATCGAGTCTGAAATAAAACTACCAATAGGTGATGTTCCTTATAATCTTCCGTCAACTAATTATGGGAATTCATCGAACTCTCAACAATTACGGCAATCCATACGACATTCTCCTAAGGAGTACCTAGAAATTTATAATTGGAAAATCATTTTTCATGGAGATGAACAGGATGAAATTCCGGTAGAACGATTTTTGTACAGAGTTGAAAGTATGGCTGAATCCAATGGGATTAATAATGAGCGTCTGGCAGCAAACTTCAGTGTACTTTTGAAAGGTAAAGCTCTCGAGTGGTTTTGGGAGTATCGTGAAAATTTTGGTCAGGTTGATTGGAAGCAAATACATTTAGCTATGGTACAACGTTTTCGTATTAGGCGAACGGACGAGGATATCCGACAGGCACTAGAGCGAAGGAAACAGAGGTTCAAGGAACCTTTCCTTGATTTTTATCATAAAATTCGTGGACTGACGTTATCTTTAATGAAGCCATTATCCGAGCAGGAGTTAATCAATTTATTGATTCGAAACATGAGAGGTGGTTTGCAAGCTAAATTAGCTGGTGATAGTTACAAGGATATCTCCGTTTTTGTTAATAAATGTGTGGCCATTGAAGACGCATGGATTAGGATAGGTTGGATTCCAGAAATTGTTTTCCAAAGTAAACGTCAGATCAGTGAAATGGATATGGTTAGTGAAACTGAACCGAATAATCCTTTTAACCAACAACTGTGTGAGATGATGGTACATTCTGACTCTGTGGATGCTTTCTCTCGAGACAATAAACAATCGACATGGAGAAACACTTCGGCCGAAGCTGTTCAAAGAAGCCCAAATGTTTGTTGGAATTGTGCATTATTAGGTCATACTTATAAAGACTGTTCGGTACCCCTCAAGCATCGATTTTGTTTTGGATGTGGGGCTCGCGATATCTTAAAAACACAATGTGCAAACTGCAATAAGCAAAAGGGAAACTTCTAGAGGGACTTCAGGAGTGCTGGGGCTCTGAACTCCCAAATACCTCACCTAACTACTCCCAGGCCGAATATAGAAGAAGTAGCGACAAACATAGATCCCGAATTTTACACAATATTGAGAAGGGAGCAATCTCAGCACAGATAGATGCTTCCACACGTACTTTTGTATCACAAACTATACAAACTACTACTAAACGTTTATCCCGATTAAATAGATCACTAAAATACTTTAAAATTAGGAAAATCATAAGGAACACTATTGCTGAGTCTGTCACAACAACCATTGCTAATGATAATAGGCCATACGCCATACCATATAGAGGACTTCTTGATAGCGGGGCCAGTATTTCGGTGTTGGGGTTTGGTTGTCAAGAATTCGTTGAACAAAACAAATTTACGGTGCATCGACTTAGATCTTCAATAAAAACTGCTAGTGGCGAACGGCAAACGGTTATTGGACATATCCTAGTTAAGATATCATATTGTGGTAAAACTAGACTTATTCGGTTACATCTTGTCCCTAGCCTAAGCCAACCTTTATATTTAGGAATTGATTTCTGGGAATCATTTGGTTTGGTGCCAGCAATCGTTGATGAACTGGAATCTGTCGATACAGCTCAATTACAAAAGGACTCTAATATACATACATTAACAGTGCAACAACAAATTCTTTTAAACGCTGTAATACAACAATTACCGTCTTGTGAAAAATTAGGACTTGGGCGAACCCATCTCTTATCACACAAGATTGATGTGGGAATGGCCACCCCCGTGAAACAACGGTATTATCCAGTTTCACCGAAAATTCAAGATGATATTTATAATGAACTTGACAGGATGTTATCTCTTGGCGTTATAGAAGAAAGCCAAAGCTCCTGGTCGTCACCGATTACCTTGGTAAGAAGGTCGAGTGGTAAGGTTCGCCTATGTCTGGACGCTCGAAAAGTGAACTCTGTTACGGTGCGGGATGCTTATCCTTTGCCGCTGATCGACGGGTTATTAAGTCGATTAGATCAAACCAGATTTATCAGTTCTATCGGCTTAAAAGATGCTTTCTGGCAAATTCCACTCGATCAGGGGTCGAAAGATAAGACAGCCTTCACTGTACCGGGACGTCCACTGTATCATTTTGTTGTCATGCCGTTTGGGTTGTGCAACGCACACCAAACGATGTGCAGATTAATGCATAAGGTTTTCCCTCATCAACTGCATGATCGAGTGTTTGTGTACCTTGATGACCTCCTTGTTGTTTCGGCAACTTTTGAGGAGCACATCACCTTATTAACTGAAGTGGCAAGACTGTTATCTAATGCAAACTTGACCATTAATGTGGAAAAAAGCAAATTTATGCTTAAAGAAACCAGATGTCTCGGTTATGTTGTTGGTGAGGGATGTCTTAGAGTGGACCCGTTGAAGGGGCGAGCCATGTCCGATTATCCCACTCCCAGAACAACCAAGCAAGTGCGTCGTTTCCTTGGTATGACTGGATGGTACCGTAGGTTCATCCAAAATTATTATCTATTGAAAAAGGGGATAAAATTCAGTTGGAGCGAGAACGCGCAAACAGCATTCGATAATCTTAAACAAGCCCTTATCACAGCACCTGTTCTTGTGAACCCCGACTTTACCGAAAGGTTCTATATTCAGTGCGATGCAAGTTCCACAGCAATAGGAAGCGTCCTTTTCCAGAAGCGCAATGACCAAGAACATCCTATTGCTTATCTATCTTACAAACTGAACAAATCACTGCGGAACTATAGTGTCACCGAGTTGGAGTGTTTAGCGGCGGTGATGAGCATACAAAAATTCCGACCATACATCGAGGGATATCCATTCACTGTGATCACGGACCACTCGTCTTTGAGGTAGCTAATGGATCAAAAAGATCTTTCTGGTAGACTGGCACTGTGGTCGTTAAAATTACAAGCATATAAATTCAACATTGAATATAGGAAGGGGTCCCAAAATGTCGTGCCTGATTCATTATCTCGGTTAAATATGGAAGAGATGGTTGCCGCTATAGAACAGCCGTTAGATATTAACCTAAATTCAGAGGCATTCCTAGAGACTGATTACCTAGAACACATGAAAGCCCTAGAGGAGAATCCAAATATACAATCCAATTTTAAGGCCTTAGACAGTAAACTGTACATACAACTAAATGATCAACATAAGGATGATGGAATAGACATTCCAACTTGGAAATTAGTTGTACCTGTCGGACTGACAAAACAAATAATGGAGCAAGCACACAATCCACCTTCGGCCGCTCATCAGGGTATTGCCAAAACTCTCGAGTTGATACGGCGTTACTTCTATTGGCCCTCTATGATTAACCAAATTCGAGAATATATCAACAAATGTGACATTTGTAAATCTAGCAAAGCTGTAAACTATCCCATGCAGTCCTCTATGGGTCAATTTGTGGAAGTTCTGCGTCCATTTCAACGGTTATTTATTGATTTTCTGGGTCCATATCCAAGGACAAGGAATGGATATACACATATACTCATTATATTGGATCAGTATACGAGGTTTCCCATTCTCGAACCACTTCGAACTGCATCGGCGGCGAGAGTAGTAACATTCCTCGAGAATAAAATTTTTCATTTATATGGGGTACCAGAGAGTATATTTTCCGATAATGGCCCGCAATTTGTGTCAGCTTTGTTTGCCCAGCTTCTAGCTAAATATGGAATAAATCACGAGTTTATCGCAAGATACTCACCTCAGGCAAATGCCTCGGAACGCGTTAATCGTAGTACTCTGGCCGCCATCCGGTGTTATTTAAAAGACGATCACCAAAATTGGGACCTAAATTTAGATGAAATCTCAAGCGCTCTTCGTAACTCAGTGCATTCATCGACTGGATTCTCACCGCAGTATCTTGTTTTTGGGCAACACAAAATCAATCATGGTTGACATTATCAATTATTGAGACAACTTAATCAACTTAGCGATGCTAATGCTATGATCACCTCTCATGCTGATAGATTGTCTGTTGCACAACAGTTCGTTATGAAAAATTTAAAAACCGCATATAACCGTAGCTCACATAATTATAACCTACGTAGTCGGGAACGAATATTTATTCCTGGGCAGGAAGTATTCGTTCGAAATTTTGTGCAGAGTGACGCTACTAAGAAATTCTCAAGTAAACTCGCTGCTAAATTTATTAAAGGCGTCATTACAAAACGAACTGGCAATGTGACCTATCACGTCGTAGATCTGTCTGGGAAAAATTTAGGTATTTATCACGCCAAGGATATAAGATGAAAACTTTTAATAGAATCCTTTCTTCTTGATGATGTATGTTATTAATGATTTTACTGTATTTTTTTTGTATTTATTAATGGTTGGGGAATTTGCATGCAATTGATTAAAGGTCTTCTTATTATTATATTTTTTATTTGTTCATTTGTATCAGGTCTGATACTGTATCGTAGTATCGTTGATTGCCCGGCTTATGAGACCTTCTGGGTGTGGGATAGCCCCACGAATGTTACGATTTGAAAATCGTATGCATGAAAATTTTTGCGATCGCATGAAACATTTAGGTGAACGTGATATAAAGGTTGACATACCATGCAATTTGGGTTTATAATCTATAATTCATGTTGATCTTCCACCTTACACAATCATTTTTTGTATTTCTCCTCTCGCTTTATATGCAAATGTAAAAACAATTGTAATGATCGATGATTATGACTTTTTCTGGTTTTCCCGTTTTATCTCACTCCACCTTTAAGCCGCTTTCCAATATAATTTTTGCGGACTTATATTTTATTATTAAGAACAGCATTCTGTTTTTGGACGTGATCATAAAATAATTAAAATATTAAAATTATTGTGTACTATTTTTTGTGTTTCGGATTATAATTGCCGAATAAAAACAAATACAATTATTTGCAACATATACATTATTAAAAAGGAAATTTCATCCCGAAATAAATTTAAGCCGCGGAATAGGTAAATAAATTTCTGTTTTATTTCTATTTGTTTTTTTATTCATAATCGCGATCATTGAATAATTACATATAGAAATGACACTAAAACAAATAAATTGTTATAGCGCTGCCAGCAGAGGTATCTTAGATAAATTGAAATTAAAGGTTTGAGTATACACTACATATATATAAATATAAAGTAGTAAGAAATGAAAAAATATTTTTTTTTTATATGGTTTTTTATATCGTATCACAGGAACCTAGCAATAATTAAAAAAGCAAAGACACTTTAATATAATTTAGTAAAGATTGTTGACGCCATGCTCATATGTCGCTGCTAATTTGGAAGTGTCACCTTCTATATGTAATTATTCAATGTCGCGATCATATTTTAAGCCACATTTCTTTCTGTGAATAGTGCCAACATACTACCGATAGAGCAACCGTACCGTCCAAAAAGTGGAGATCACCACTGGACTATTCCGCGCTTATAAAATTTTTGGAATATATATTTATACACTTATACCATACGATATTCACAGCCTGAACTATTGGCGTAAATAAGTTGGGTTCAAGGACACTGTACGTCCGTTACCAGCCTGGAAAAATCGGATACGCGAATTTACAAGGACATAACTGAATGCTAGCGGTAGTATAATCGAGCATGTGTCGATAATCATCGATAATCAAGATAAGTGGAATTCCTCCCTGATAGTTATATAAATATATCTAATAGTCCCTAGTAATAATACAAAGTCTCCATTAAAAATTAATGATTAAGTGCTATTGTACTTAAATAATAAAAAAATAAGAATGAAAATGAACTAAATATAAATATATATATATTAGAAGCGGTCTAAGTACCACTACCTTAATATTAAGATTATAGAAAAGAGCCGGTTCAGTTACTTATTATCTAGATATAGTTAGTAATTAAGTGTTAAATAGATATTAAAATAAATATTTGCAAAGCTACCTAATATTGTGCAATAATAATTTTGGTTCGTTAATTTAAATATTTCAGTTTTTTTAATAGTGCGGTCATGTGAAGTTTTCGTATATGATTTTCCTTTCTTTTTGATTTATTTTATGCTAAATCTAAATTTTCATTTGTTATAATGTGCGATACAGTGTTTGAGTGAATATAAGTGAGTGTGTAGTGACATAATTCCACGTGAGCGGGAAGCGTCAGTAACAAAAAATGAGTGCTTCATTGGGTGGTGAATGACGTCAGCGATCAAATCATCGAAGATCGTCCATTATTAAAATAATCGAGGTAAGTTAAATCCGCCATTTGTGCTATCCAACTTCAATTTTTGTTAGTTCTCAACGATGATCATGGAGAATCGTTTAAGTAAGTTATCCCTTCTTGCAGCACTACAGGCTCCTTGGAATTAGTGGCAAAACCCTCCCCCACCGCTGTAACCTAGCAGGCAAATGTGCTGCAGCCACTAATAACATCATTACATATTTCAAGGAGATTTCTGATTACGCCTGTCCTATAAGTTTTTATATTTTTTTGTTGCCATTTTTTATATCTGGCAGGAATGATGAGCATTGCTATAGGCCAGACGCGTAACAACTAAGCTAATAATCTAATAAAGACGCAACTACGTTTATTTATTTATAAATCTTGATTGAAATGTGTATGGATATGGAATATTGATTCAATCTTCAAATTGCAATGCCAATAAAGCCAAAGGCTCTTGCTTTTTGTTTTGTTTTTTTGGAAAAAGGCTTTATATATTTTTAAGGCCTTAATGTTGTTAATTGTGTTTTGGCGTTTAATGCCATTGATTTGATCAATGATTTAATAAATTTTGCTGCGGTTACGATTCTTGACTTCCTCAGCCACTAGATCTCCCCTAATGGTATTCTGCCTTCACAAGAATGAATTAATGCCATTAAGAAATTACTAGCTCCCATTTCAATAAACTACTACCAGCGATTCATACCAAAGATCGCTGAAATACTCACACCAATTCATAGCCACCTACTACTTCAGTGTTACTACTTTACGTTACTTAAGGCTGAATTGGCCAACACAATTGTCGCATTCACTGAGCGACTCAAAGCTCAGTATAACAACTGATGCATCACAGTTCAATGAAAAGTGTTGGGAGCCCCTGGGATTCTTCTCAAACAAGCTTTCGAATGCCGATAAGAAATACTCTACATTCGATCAGGAATTCCTCGCAATTTATTTATCAATTGGCACTTCAGATATTTTGTTGTTTACTTTACCATTTACAACTGAACGTAACCCAAGGCAATGATACAGATATCCAGCATGTCCAAGATTTTCGCGCACAATGGACAACGAAACGGCCACTGTCGAGACTAAATTCGATTGCAACAAAATTCTACAAGCTCAAAAATCAGACTTGGAACTTCAGAATTTACTCACACAACAACACCATCATCAACAACAAAGAGTAAATTCTGGTTCTACAGGTCACACTAGTTCACCAATGCAACCAAAGAGCTTTTTAAACATATCTGGCTCGGAAATCGTCTGCATCGCAGAACCACTATTGATGGTATTGATGGGGAAACCAATATATAACAACCTTAACCATCAGTCGATACATGCTTTGCGGTTCGTTACATAGCCCGAAGAAAATAACTGTTAACTGATAAAGAGGCTTACCGGGTATCGTAATTTTACATTTTGCATCAACGTCGAGAAGAATTTGTCAAAAGACATCCTTCAAATCTAGACTATAGATATGATATTAGTGTTTTCCAATCGACTCAAAAGTTCAGTATCATTAACAGTAGCTTCGTTAACATTTCGGACATCCAGGCACAATGTAATCTTCCCCATTCGACCTTTTCAACAATGGCAATTTAGCAACACCGCAGGAACTCTCACTTTCCTCGATCACACCTAGATTAATCATTCGATCAAGCTCGTTATAAAGACTTTTTTGGACAGCCTTTGAGATAGCATACTATTGCTGTGTAATAGGAGCAGAGAAGCCTGTGCCAATTGTATGGACTGCGACTGAGCGCTTTTTGTTGGTCTTAAAAAAGAGCATGCTTTAAAGGATCTGGTTGAACAGAATTAGACAAATTACTTTTAGTATCGATGTCGTTTATCTCGAAATTAACGTCAAATAGGCGAAAAAATCTATTGCCAGGTATAAAGGTTGTGATAAATTGATTGCGACATACACACGTAATAATGTTTCTTACCCATTAAAAATCACTTTGAACATGGTATATAACGCAGAATGCGATCCTGAGCCTCATTTGCCGTACAAACCATGGAAGGAAAATTATGCAACTTCACTCCTAATTTGGAAAGATTATGTACACCGTCTTTCCCAAGAGCACTGATATTAGCCCCTGAATCGAGTAAACCATGGATCGGCAATCCATTCATCGAGACATTTACATTTGAATGGTTCGGTCTCGGAGAAACCGATTTGAATATGGCACAGTATTGCTGACCACTTCTTCCGTTTTTTGCTGAATACGGGGTTTGAGCGAGGTTTTACTGAATTGAATACGGGGTTTTATCAGCCAAAGCCATCTGTCGGACAGGGTGCATGTTGTTGGTTAAAATCTCAAGTAAATCCATATTTGAGATGGGAGTTTTTGCTTGAAGTGCTAAATTTAAGATTGCATCTTGAAACTCACCATAACTTTCACACATAAGTTTCCAGAGGATATTTTTAACATAAACAAAATCGTTCGACCATCGCATGTTTAATCCGATTCCATGAAAAATCAGGTCGTCGTTCTAATATAATCCAAAACAATTCTAACGATTTTTACTTTTAAACTCCACGATTTAAATTTTTTTGTAATATCCTTGTCATTTTTGCGTTGCATTCGATTTCCTATCAAAGTACGGTCTAATGTTTACTCTGCGGGATTCGGTTTTACGATAGGTTTCGAAACTTTATTATGTAAATCAGCTAGAAGAAATGTTCAATATTAGATATTTATCAAAGTAGGGTTATTTTATAAATTATCGTAGATATTTTTTGTATTTGTATTATTGCCACAGGCGTTATAATAATAATAATAATAAACAGTATTAAAGGCCATTACTGGCCCCTTACTGAGTCAACAACCCGGCTCCAACGGTTTCGATCCTGAGCATGGTCTTCATACTGTCTAAGACAATCTGAAGAGGCCAAGTCGTTCTCTACATCGTGGAGCCATCGTCGCCGGCAACGACCTCTGCGCCTACCATATGGTGGCTCTCCTTTCAGAGATCGCTGCACAATTCGTTCCGGATCAGCACGCAGAACGTGACCGAGCCAGCGTACTCGCTGAGATCTTATTTCATGTACAATATCGGGGATCTTCATCAGATCTCTGATCTCGATATTGTACAGAGCTCGGTAGGTACCATCTATTTCGCGTTTTGGGCCGTAGATCACACGCATGACTCTTCTCTCAAATGTTAGGAGCCATCTCTCGTATTCATCCGTCAGCGCCCAACTTTCACATCCAAACATAACAACGGGCCTGATCAACGCTTTGTAAAGCTTCAGCCTCACGGCACTTGATAAGTGTTTAGATTTTAGCAGTGGCCTTAGAGGATACAGAGAACGACTGCCAGCTGCCAGCCGCACTTTAATATCCTCACCCACACTATTATCGTGAGTGATAAGAGAACCCAAATATTTGAACCTCCTCACTCCCTCAAACGTGTGGTGGCCACTACTAAAATCTGGTGTGCCACTGTCCCTAAAACCTGAGATCAGGTATTTCGTTTTGGACTCATTGATCTGCAGTCCAACAGAAGCTGAAAACTCTACAAGCGGATCAAGTATTTCGTTCACTCCGTTGCTATTCAGTCCAATCACGCATATGTCATCTGCATATGCAAGCACCTGATTGGACTGGCGATATAAGATGTTACGCTGCGGTGTTTCAGTTTTACGAAAGATGTACTCCAACATGAGATTAAAGAGTATCGGGGACAGAGCATCTCCCTGCCGAACACCCGAGTTAACTACAAAACTTGTCGATAGCCTGTTCTCAACTTTAACACAGCATTGAGACTGCGTCACTGTCATCCTACATAGTCGTACCAGTTTTGTTGGCATTCCTAGGTATTCCAGGGCAGACCATAGACTCTCTCGATTGATCGAGTCATAGGCCTGCCGGAAATCCAGGAACACCTGATGTACGGGGATGGATGTCTCATAATATTTAGATAGAATCATCCGCAGCGAAAAGACCTGATCGGTGACTGATCGATTCGGACGAAATCCTCCTTGATAGTCACCAACCAAGCCCTCCGCCAGAGGAGTGATTCTATCCAATACAATGTATGACAGTAACTTGTAAGCTGTGCAAAGGAGAGCTATACCGCGATAATTCTCACACTTCAAGCGGTCTCCCTTCTTGAAGATGGGGCATATCGCGGCCACTTTCCATTCGTCAGGCATAACTTCGGTTCGCCATACTAATCGAATAAGGTCGAAAAGACAGTTCAACAAAGTATCCCCTCCGAATATCAAGAGCTCCGAATTAATGCAGTCCACTCCAGGTGCACGGTTTCGTTTCAATCTCTGCATGGCTTTAGTGAATTCCTCAGATAACAGGCGTTATCACCTTGTGTAAACCTTGAAAAAACCTGCAGGTGGCCGGATTTGAAAGATATTGACGCACAAAGATTTAATTGATTATTTTTACGGTAAAATAAAATGTTTTCGGTGCATTGTAACAATTGCGCATTTTACTATCCACAAACTATATACTCATTGGCATTGCATAACGAAAATGTAGATTTAATAAAAACATTTTAGTTTTACATAATATGTATAATCGAAATGGATATTTTGTTCAAAACCAACACTTATGTTCATAACAAACTAATTCGTGCTAGTTTTGATTTTGTTACAACCACAATAAATTAGAATTACATTATTGTTTACAAGCGAGTGATTTGTAGTAGTATCTGTGTATATATGTATATGTATAAATGTTAGTGAAATGACCGTGGATACCGTGGATTGAGCCCATGAAAATACTCTTTTAACATTGGCAACTGGGTAAGGCTACCGCAGATAACGTTGCAGGAATCTACTTAAAATTTCAACGGAATCCAGAAAAACTGGAATTTATTATGGTAATTCTCCAATTTTTTCAATTGTTAAAAAAATATTATTTTGTTTGGTTTTAGGGAACATATTTTTTTTTAAAATCAGCGTATAGGATCATTCGTTACGAGCGATGGAATGGAAGTCTTCATATGTACCAGTTTTGCAACGAATATAAGTCATTCATGAACGAATATATTGCCCTCAAAAACATGACGTTTATACATTGGAGTGACATTCCAGTTCAAGAAAACAAAAAATATATTTGTGCACATCATGTTGAGATCAAGGCCATTAGCAATACCACCAAATTAAGAGTAGTGTTTGATGGTTCTTGTAAAACCAGCACACGAGTATCATTGAACGACATTTTTCAAGTTGGCCCAAAGCTACAAACTTATCTGACTAGAATCATTTTGCGATTTGAAAAGCACCCTGTTGCGGATTTAGAAAAAATATATAGGCAAATTCGTGTGGCGCCTGAATTATCAACTTATTCTATGGCGTGATAAATCCCAACGAGCAGGTTAAAGTATAAAAGCTGAACACCGTAGAATTTAGCACTGCTGGTGCACCCTATCTAGCAGTAAAAACTCTTAAACAAACTACAGAGAATTTTGGTGAATTACATCCATAGGCTACACATATTTTCAACAACGTGTTAGCGTTGGAGAGGCTATAGTACTAAAGGACGAAATTAACATGATCTTAATTAATAGTGGTTACTATTACTTACAACTTACGGAAATGGAAGTCTAACTCACACGAATTTTTGAAATCATCTACACAAGAGGAAATTCATAATACTCCAAAATTGATAGAAGATAATATTTCAATTAAAACCTTCAGAATCATATGGAACGCCGAATCAGACACTTTCTCATTCAAAGTTCAACAAAGTGAGAGTAATATTAGTTGGATCAAGCGAAAAATACTCTTAACAGCTTCGAAAGTGATTGATCCGCTAGGCTGATTTACACCACAATAATTATTTTTAAAATTTAAAGATTTGGTTGCTTAACATCGAGTGGGATTCCACTTTACCCAACTCTATCATAAATGCAGGGCAAAGCATCTACGAGTCACTACCTGCTTTAGAAGAAATTCAAATTTCTCGATGCCTAACGTCAGTAAATAAGCCTTAACATATCCAGTAGCATGCATTTTGTGATGCCTCTGAAGCAGCGTTTGTGACAATGTTGATATCTCCACCAATATTGTATATGCGTCAAAAGTAAAGTTGCTCCAATCAAATAAGTATCACTCCCGAGATTGGAGCTGTGTGGTACAGTGCTCTTATGCAATGCCGTAAAATTTTGTATAGAATCTCTAGGATACAATAAAATAGAAGCCTATGCATGGACCCTCCATGATAGTACTACACTGGCTGTCCGATGTCCCACCTTCCGACAAGCTTTATCCCGCGAATCAGATGGCACCATGTTCAGTCTAAAAACAATTCAGCTGATGTCATATCCAGAGGAATAAAACCACAAACAAATATTAAATTCGTAACTCTGGTGGTATGGCAAGCTGAAGTAATAATTCGTTCAGAAAATGACATTTGACAACGAATTAAAGAGGCTCAAGGAGAATAAGCCATTACCGATAAACTACCAGTTATTATCGTTAGATCCATTCATAAACACAAATAGATTACTACGAGTAGGCGGGATGTTAAGTAAATCATGGCTAACATATTCCGCTAAACATTCGGTTATCTTACCGAAGAACCATCGAGTATGCGAATTCTTAATTCCTTGGAGCAAATAAAGAACTACAAACGCTGAAGTAGAAATTATAAAACAATCAAACAATCCAATAATATCAGAATTTTTATTGCACGAAATTACAACATTGATTGTCCAAATTGAAGTATTATTAAACTCAAGGCCATTATGCAGATTGCCAGATACCCAACTGATTTGGTGGCATTCACTTTTGGTAGGAGAAGCTTTAACATACTATGTACACATTTTATTCGTTATCGTTTATGTTTTTACATTTTTTTGTTGCAATAATTTCACGATGCCATGTCGTAAAATCTCTGATCTGATATTATGGATGCTGTTATACATAAAAAATGAACAATTGGTAGAAAACTATTAAAAATTTAGTGTTCACATCGTAAAAATCGATTAATAAAAATCGGGTTTTAATAGTTTTTATCACCATAAAAAATTGTTAAACAATAAATACTCTGTTTATGTTTTTATGTACACATATATGTACAACATCATACATTCTGCACGTGGAATTTTGAATATACATATATGTACGTATATGGAAAATTCCCGCTATAATAAATCGTCGTTTTTTCTTCATCCCCATGGGCCAATTTATACAAACTGGGCATGCTCAATATGCCCTCATATATTTATATAAAACAGATACATAACAGTGATGTACATCAGTTTAAAGAACAGGTGCAGGCAGTGAGACTTTTCGAAAAATAAATTTTTTGAAAATTGTATTTTCCCATTTTCTCACATCGCAATATTCACCGAACCAAATGTCATAAATTAAAAGCCCATCCCTATCTCTTGTCGCGCAATTATTACTGAATTCTTTTGATGAAACCAACAATAAAATAAAATAAAAATTTTCCGATTGTGCTACCAAAAAATAAATGAATTTCAAATTTCTTTAACGTTTCTGCTTTTTTGTTAATACGCATGATTTACAAAAAAAAAATTCTCTGAATCATTATTTCCTAATACTCATTTCCATTTATTATTTCCGTGAGAAAAAGTGTGAAACGATTCTTTTATTTTCCAGTCCAACCAAAAAATTAACGCATTCCATTTAGAGTATATATATCTTAAGGAACAAACTGTCATGATGGCTATATAGTCATCCTTTTTGGATTTAGTTTTTTAGAAAAACATAAAAAATGAATGAAAATTGGGTAAAGGTCACACGATTCTCCTTCCTTCGCCAAAATAAAAAGGTAAATTAAATTTGGGTACAATTTATGGTTTTCCAAAAAATATGGACACGCTCTAATTTATGCATGAGAAACAAAAATTTAACTCTTTATAAATTGAATTAGGAAATATTTATGAAATCCTTGGTATTTTTGAAAACGGACACTGTAGATATGAAGTACATGGGCGTACACAGAACATGTTTTGGGTTATAATTAACCAAGCGACATAGATGCGATGTGTCAAATGTGACATTTTTACTTCTGGATGTGGTTTATAGTTTTCCTTATGAAAGGATGTCGAAAAGTGGGGGTTTTGAAATTTGTACGGTGCAAATTTTCAATGATACCCCCATGGTATACTCTTCTTCCACGTAATAATCGTCTCTCTATTTTATTTTTATGTGGTTGTATGCTTTTTTTTCTCTCGCTTACTAATAAGCAAATTAATTGTACATATGTATAGGTATATCATGTATACACAATACGATAACAAGCCTATCACAAACACAGACATTTTCTAATAATTTGGAATGCAATTGCAACATAACTAATCCTCTAAAATTCTGTACCATCTATTTACAATAATTCATTCATTTCGTTTTCTTTCAAGTATGATTCAACAGTTGATAATTTAAAATAGTTTCTGTTATTAAAGTTTGTGGATCCAACTAAATTTTTATCCCACATACCTTGTGTGCTTTTACCACAAACTATTATTATACATTTTGTAAAAATTCAGACACTTACCCAATTAGCGGAGTCTTTAAATTTAGAAATCCATTTAATTTCTTATTTAAATTATTCTGCGTTAAACATTGATTCTGTTGTAAGAAATTCGCTTGATTTAATAGTTTATTGGTATGTGAAGATATATTTTGATGGGTTTGTGTTATATTTGTGCCGGTTGTTGTCGTCACGTCTTGTTGCAGCTCAACGGCTGTTTGTTGTAATCTAGAAAATAAAAAAAATTATGAAATAGAATATCATTTATTTGAAGTTGGGAATTTAGGTTTGTTTGTCATCCTAATTTATTTGCAAAGACCATGATCTAAAATCAGATTCACTACCACAATGAACTAAATATTTTCGATTTTTCCACGAAATATTTTTATAAAATTAGAAGAAATTTGAATTTACATACGGCTAATGTAGAAATATGTAATGCTGTTCGTTAAGTTCAATACACTGTAGAATTAAATTCTTTGTTTATGTGAAACAAAAAATTTAAAACAAACAACCAAAATTGTTATTTTGGCCGCAGTTTATTTTTGTGGTCGTATTACTTTCCTTTCCCTTGCGGATTCCATCCTATAATGACATTTTTCTCAATTTTGGGCTCCAATCCAACTCCACTTACGCTTTGTAATTTCTTGGTAATGGTTGTTGCCAAATATATTGAGGTATACTTCGAGCCAAGACAACTGGGCTATTGGACTCTCCATCAATATTCAATAAATCTGAATAATAATAAAAAACCGGAGGTGGGTTGTATCGGCTACATGGCCGAATGTGTCGAGATGGTACAAGCAGTACGATATAAAAGGTAGGGTCTCAGTGGTGATGTTGTCAGGTTACTGTGTTAGACTGTGTAAGTACGCACCTTTAGATAAGTCTAATCCTGCATTCTCGGAAAAAATAGTTTAAACATTTTCCTACTTTCTCAATTCAGCAGTGGTGACAGCCTGGAGGTTGGCAGTAGTGAAACTCTCTCTGATACCCGAAAATCTTTTAGGAATCCCAGAAGGATAAACTGGAGTAGATATAGAGAAATGTTATAGGAATTTCAGTTGCAGGAAGCTTCTGAGCCCCCAGCGACTGTAAAAGAACTGACTATATGGTCGGCGCCATCACAGATGTCTGCAATTAGCCATTTAATGCTGCTTGCCCTATGGTAAGGCCTAGGGGCAAGTAAAAACTAGCATGGTGCTCTACGAATCTGGGGACCTATCGAACGGCTTTGGACTCATATAAGGAGGGCCTAAAAGTATATAAGAAAGAATTAGGCAAAGAGGAAGTCTTGAAGAAAGACTCTTCTGTCTTTCTGTCTTCTGTGCAGAATAGAGTACATGTTCGAGACTTCAGAAAGATTCTATCTACTAAACTAACCAGTCTCAGATATTTAATTAAACCGGACGGTGATTGCTTCTATGGCGGAAATCTTGAAGCGTTTCATCAAACCCCGCTTCTCAGGAAGTTTTGATGACTCGACGGAGTCTAGTACGAGAAACACATTCATTGCGCACAGAGGATATCATGACTAAAAACGGATCTTGTGGGACTAAATGGTTTCAACTCCTATATTCAAAACAACTCATCGATTTTCCTCCCCTGGCTGCGGAGGTAATTTTCAAGGGGTGTTTAACACTTATTATATTCCAAAGAAAGCGGCAGAGGTCAGGGTGTTCTTTATCCCGAAAGTGGGAAAGACCACACAAGGCTACCCAAAGACCTATAACGCTATCATGCTTCTTGTTGAAAACTTTGGAATGGATCTCGTATGTATATATTCGATCAAAAATTCAATACAATGACTGGGCAGTGGGCATGTCTCAACATTTGTACTGTAGAGGGAAATCGGTAGTGGGTACGATTGAGAAATCTATATACTAGCAAGAGTTCTGCATATTGAGGGCACCTTTAATATCGTGAGGACAGAGACAATTTTGGAAGAATTGTCATTCTTAGGGGTGGACTACCCTGTAAGCAGGTTAATCCATCATATGCAATTGTGAACAGGACGGTCAACTCTCTGCTAGTGGAATCCACAGTTAGGAGAGGAAGGGGATTGGCATGATTGCTGCAGATCACGATAGCTGTCTCTAGGAAAAAAAATAAGCACGATTAACGAGGTATAGCAGAATGCGATCTAAATAATTATGAGATGGGCCAGCATGTATGGAGTGATTGTGTGGTGGCCAGCTCTTGTGAAAACCACAGAAAGGACTAGGATCGAGAAGGTGCAGATGATGGCCTACGTGCTTATGAGGGACACTGAGGACGAGACCGACACGCACCCTAGAGGTTATGTTTCACCTTCTTCCGGTCTATATATTTGATAAGCAGATGACGGTCAATAAGGCTACGTGGCTATCAGCTGTATTACAGTGGGGTGTCTTCAGACAGGCTACTTGACGATAAATATACAGCTAGGGAAAGAACTGGCGACTCCCGACTATACTACAGCTACTTTATGCTTCAAATAGGGCTTCCGCACCATTTGTCCTTCAAGAGAATCTTGGAGGAGTGGGTTACTATCGGAATCCGAAGCTATGCAGTTCTACATAGATGGCTGGCGTTGGTTTGCCATTCTTCTATACATATGGGTCAACCCACTCGGACGTCGAGGGGAACTGCAGGGTGAACGAACTGACTAGGCATGGTACAACTCTCCAACTGCAACCGGAAAAGGCAAGCTAAGTATGCCTTGACAGCAGCTCTAACCTAACCTAACCTATGTACTAGGGGCTATTTATGTATGTACAGGAGAAATGCTACTTAACGAGTAATTGCTTGTGTGACCAAGGGTCAATTTCGCTCTGGTACCTGAACATGCTGTGTTATAAAACGTTATCACGTTAAAATGGCGTAAGAGATATTTAAAAACTTTAGTACTCGTGCGAATAATTTTAATAATGAATATGCGATAATAATTGCAGTTAGTTATGAATTAGAAACCACTACAAACAGATTTGTTTTTAAAGAATATGTGTACGTTTCGTTATGTAAAGCATTATTTATATTGTAAACAATAAATTATATAAATTCATCATCTTTCAGCTATAAATAATAAAATCGATCCATTATATGTTTCGACATCTATAGCTAATCGATATTGATTGAGTGCTTCTAACAATTTGTTGTTTGCTTGGTTATGATTTGAGTCGTTGAAAATGTCGTAAACAAGATGGAGATATATGCTATGAATTAGATGATGAATGCTTAATGAACTCCTTATCTTTAAAACAAGCGAATTAAATGTTATGACTTTTCAAATATGTGTACAATATGTATGTACGAGTATACATTGTGGTAAACTTTGATAATTATTTCATAAAAGAAAAATCATGTTTTAATTTTTGATTTGTTTGCGTCAGCATAATATTTGTCCAAGCTACATCGGTAACCACACATGTGTGCTATATTATGTTAAAAAAATAGGATAGGATCTAACATCATTGGATATACAATAGCATATATTTGTCGTATGTTGCAAATAGTGGTGGTAAAGAGCATTACATATTAGTCCTTGCCACATACGACTTGTTTTCAACCATTTATCACATTAAGTGGACACCGTGCCAAATCAGAAACATATAAATTGTTTACCGGGACTTATGCGTCCTTAGAAACATTTAGTGAAATCTTTATATACCTGTATTGGGTCATTCACAATTAACATAAGCGTCTGTAGCACGAATAACAAGTCGATATAATAATATTTAATTGGTTCCCATGGGCTACTAGCTAACATTTTTTGTTTTGTTTGTTTCTATTTTGTGTAGCTATTCACATACAATAGGAGCACACTTGAAGTGACTGGCCTTGTGCTTTGTTGATTGTCTTCGTGAATGCAAATCGAACCGTAAAAATGGTAAACGTTTGAATTCGAACGCCATCTCAGTTGGAATTCTTGGTAGCAATATATCATCTCCTTTGTATTTTTCGGTCAATATACTGTCGCTTCAATAAAATTACTATTCAACATTTTCACAGCAAATCTGAGTGCCATTGCACAGGCGTGGTGGATCGATATTTCTCAGCAAACTAATCGGGATTCCGACTTAAGTTCGTATCAATTCGATTTAAAAATGATGTTGATTATACCGAATCGACTGCAATAGGTGCTTGGAAAAACGATCTGCCTTTGTGTCGCGTTGTAGTTTGCATATTTGTCGTTATTAGTAATACTTTTACCTAGGGTCAACATTCAAAGCATGCATGAAATTCATCTTCTAATCGATCAAAGGTTTCCAATGATTTTTTATGTGCCATGGTACATTCGTCCCAAACAATGATTTTTCCATATGTTTGAATTTTTTTCACATTATACATTGGATGCTCTGTTGTATGCAAATTCATCCGCCATCCAACAGTGTCGCTGCAATACCGGATGATGCAATTGCTAATGCTGTTTGGTTTAGCGACCGAACTATTGTCAACATTAATGAAATGACAAATGTTTTCCCAATTCTTCCTGGAGCATCTATAGGAAACAAAATTCACCGGTCTGATTTCAAATCGCTGCTGTAATGTTATTTTATACTGTTCATCGTTGCAGTTACTTTATAAGTGCAGTGGCACTTATTCTGGGCGGTTACATTCCAACGTGATTGAGTATTTTATGCACATTCGTCTTGCATCTGTCTTCTAGTTCAATCAGTGCTTAGTGGTACATTCTTATAGTTCATAACACGAAGTTGTACATTCTTATAGGTCACTGTACGAATTTTTTCATCGTTTTGTAGGTGAACAGTATACACTCTGCCAGGTGCAACGGAACAGTCCGGTATACATTTAGCCATCCTTCTATTAATGTTCGATGATGCGATCCATGTATATAATAGGCTGGTACTACTGCGCACAACAACAATGTTTTTAGCAGTTAATGTGGTTAGTGGTGGGCGAGGTCGCTCGTTGTTAAATATTTGTTGCCGTGAAATAAACGCTCTCCTCATTGGAACGTTGTCCTACCGGTGTTCCGTCTGCCAGAACTGCTATTCTGTGGTCAGTCGAACGATTTTACAATAGGACGACAACGATCAAGTGAAATAATACACGCACAAAAAAATAACATATAGATGTTATTTTTTTGTGCCTGTATTATGTCACTTGATCGTTGTCGTCCGAATCTTCCATGAAATATATCTGCAACGATTTGTATTTGTTATTACGATTTTATTTTTAACCATAATTTGGTTGATATATTTGTCCTTGTATTCAAAACGTTGTCATTTGAAAACTTGAATTGTATATTTAGATATTAGCGACAATAATGTTTCTACAGGTGCGGTTGTAGCAACAGCAATTCAATTTTTCCAGTCGACCAACACATTTCTGGTGTTTCGTTTTTAAATTTCAAAACATTAAATTGCATTTTTTCGTTCATCCGAGCATTTCTTTGACACTGGATTTCTTTGTGGCGTCTTCCGAATTATGTGGTGAAATCTCTACCGAGATTAAGTCAAGTCGCACATTACAAACCAACAGAAATTTTTCTAAAACCAATTGGCCGAACAAACTTGTGTGTATATATGTATAGCCATCTTGAAATAATTTTGACATAAATCGTGAAACATCAATAAAACAATGAATGACCATTTTCTTGTTGGTTTAAACACTCATAAGACGAAACGCATAGAACTAAAAATTTGAAACACACATAAGGTTTTCGTTAGATTTGCGTTGAATTAAAATTGTTAAGGTTGACGTAACCACATTAAAAAATTCACTTCCAATCAATATTGTGTTTTGTTTCAAATTTTTTGGCGAGTGAAAATATTGTTTATTTTCCTGGTTAGTTAGTATAATGCCCACAGCTAAATTGAGATTAATATACTATATATATACTATATATAATACTATGCTTTTAGTTAAGCGACTAATCGATCTAACTATGTATTAAATTGAAAAAAATCTGACTAAACTGAAACATTTTGTTTTAAAAGATTTATTCAACCCACTGTTAAATCGCCGCATTACATACATATAAGTATATTTAATGTATATAACACCGCGTGTGGAAGAGGATAATTTTTATGGATTTTTAAATTTTTTATTATTTTATATAATCTAATATAACGATGTAAGATTACAATGTAATATCAATTCGCTTATAAATTTTAGGCAAGAAAATCGAAATGAGTTTATTTTAATTTAATTTATATGTATAATATGTGTTAGTTTATCTAAAAATCAATTTTCATTATTTTCCTAAAATTTGTGTATGTGTATATAATATGTATATTTATAATATATAAGAGAGATACCTAATTAATTATATAATTACATATAATTTAAATGTTGTTATTAGATTTTGTAAAATATTTATTAGATGAGTTAAACTTACCGCATACTACCACTACATGATTCCTCGTCCTCATTTGGTTCTATAAATTGTAGTTGGGATCGTTTGTGCCGCCACCATAAGTAACCACCCGCTAATAGAAGCAGTAATGCTATAATTACACCTAATGTAGCCAAGCATCCAATTAGAATTGCATTGGCCATAACTTCTTCTCCTTTGCAGGATGTAATATGTCTGCAGAAAAAATATAAAAGAAATCATTTGTTAAATATTTTTATTTATTAATTTATTTATATACACAATTGCCTATTATAAATAGGCTATTTACTATTTTTAGATTTATATAAAATAAAGTTGGCCAGTAAAATGTGTACCAAGTTTTGAAATGGCATTCCTATTGCATATTTTCTCATATTTACAAATACATATCACGAAATGGTTAAATCAAAAAATTTTAAATAGGTTATTTCCACCTGGTATGAACATATAGGGTAGGTTTCATACCTTAGCTAGCATTATGACTAATTTTATCTTTTCAGCCATTTGGTAGATAATAAGATATTATATTTCCATAAATAGAAAATTTAAAAATATGTTATTTTCACCTGGTATGAATATTGAGAGTTGTTTTCTTAGTCATATTAATCAGGCGGTGGTGGGCCTATCTCGTAGAAAAGCTGTATAGAGATTATTACTTTACGGTTTACGTGATTTTCTATAAGATTTTGTACTAATAAATTTAAAATTTTTGTTTCTTGGAATGATCTTTTTATTGTTATTTTTTTCGGGATAATGCACCAAAAATCTCAGGTTTGAATTTCGGGCTAATTCATTGACTTAGATAATTGAGTCATAATCAAAATCTGAAAATTAAATTTCAAATATGATATAGTTTTAAAAATAAAGTATGCAAGGTTCCATAAACCCCAATTCTCTCGATACGAGCTTCGTAAGTTCCGCTTGGATTTCATCAACCAGGCACTCCCAAACAAGCATTGTTATAGAATGCGTTGTCTGCCATTTTTCTAGCGATTGGCGTATGGCTGTATAAGACCGTAGCTAATTAAATTTATTTTATTGAATTTTCTAACAAATTCGACATTTTAATTAAATCGTCATACTTTGGTGAAACAAATATCCGCGCTTGCATAGTGATGGCCAATAGGGAATCCTTAATTCAATCACTAAGACAAAATCGTGGTCCCTACGAAAGCTTGGCCATATAATGTTTAGAAAAGTTAGCATAGGCGACACATTTAATCAATACCAATGGTCAAACAATTATCAGTGCTTGCTTAGTATGGTGGTTAATGAGAAAACTTAACCGAAATGAGAAATTAGCCTTGCTTTCAACAACTTGGCCACATGAATTTTTTTTTCTATAAGCGAAATAAAGTTTACAAAATATAATAGTCTGGGATGAGTATTTTGGTATACCAAGTGTATTTTTAGTCTAAGCTCATATAAAATACCTAAATTCTAGATTTAAATTTTGTAATAACAAAACAAAATTTTTTTTTAAATTTATGAGATTCTCATTTATCAATCTCCCCTAATTGTTGAAATGTCCCAATTCTTTAATTTAAATTCCCAAAATCTAAAATATTAATTTTGTATGCTGCCTCTTGATAATGTTAAGTCACCATCAAACTCCCATCCCGCCCTCGTCGTCGGCGGGGCTTAATTGGGCAAAATTCTGCCTGTTAGTTGTTGTTGTTCAAATAATTATGCAAAATCAATGCGGATGATTTTTTTTTGTACTTATTTGAAATGGCGGCAAATAAAGTAAATATCTCATAACCGTTTAGAAAAAAGATTTTGTTTAGTGTGTGTCGTATAGAAATAACCAATACTACAATAATTTTTTTACCAGCACTACTAACAACAGTAGCACAAATATGTCTTCGGCTTATATCTATAGACGGTTTTATCTAACCCCATATTTACAGATCAATCTACTTGCGTTGGATATTTGCTGTGTATTGTAATTATTAACTGTGCTATGGTAGAATAATTTTGCAAATAAATTTAAATAACTAATAATGAAAGAATTAAATAATTTTGTTAATCCGATTTAAGTTGTAAAATGAAAATTGTAGACATACATCAATGAAGAAGAGAGATAGGAAGATAAAAAAATCCACAATCAGTTTGAAATCTAACAGCTGCAAATAAAAGTTCGTTCAACAATCCAAGAACGAATCTAGAGCCATCTAATTACAATGATGGGAAAGAAGATAAAAAACATAAAAAATATAAACAATGAAACATATAGAAATGGATAGAGATGAATATTTTATTATGCTAGAATATGAATGTACATATTATGAAATTACAAAAACAACATTTTTATAAAGCTCACACAAATTTCCAAAGAAGATTTTCACTAAGAGTGCCCATTTTCATGATATTTATCATTTATGAAGGGCATAACATCATCAGCATAACATCACAACATCTATCAACCTTTCCAAGGGTTTTAACAGAAAGGGTGGTAAAATTATACGTCTTATGTTCCTTGGGTAGCCATGTGAGCTTTTTCTCGCTTTCGGAATAATGATCACCATGACCTCTGTCTACTTCTTTGGAATACAGGCCAATTTTAAACATTCTTCGAAGTTTACTTCCAGCCAGGGAAGTACGAGTGGAAAGTACCAATATAATCGACGAGTTGTTTTGAATTTCCGCTGGTATGATTCGATCCGGACCTAGTTACCTGGTTGCAGTAATTTGGGTAGCCATGGTATAGTAATATACTCATGCAGCTGGAACACTGGATATAGCCGTAGTAAGAGACCTGTACCTATGTCTCATCTCATTCGATCGTTGTCTGTCGTGGGGTCAACAACGATTTTTCAGTATAGTAGAAAAATATTTTAATTATTTTAATTTTTATGAGCCTAAACAAAAGTTTAAAATTTGTGAATTATCTGTGATAAAAGTATAAAAATATAAGTAGAATTGAAGTATAAATGGAAGATATAATTTAAAATTAAAATTGATTAATTATATACGAGATAATTAAAACGAGTTTATATATAATCCATAAGTAATATACATTATCTACATATAATTTAAATACATATATTGTGCAATATAATGGCGTCTTGTGGTGTGTGCAAAATAATAATTGAACGTGGTTCTCGTAATAAATTAAAATGTGATGATTGTTCTCAAATATTTCATGGAAGCTGTTTAAATATCACATCATCTGATATTGAGTTTATTAAGGAAAAAAATAAACCTTGGTCTTGTAATAATTGTTTGATAAAAAAACGTATGAACAATCGGACTGATATTCCAAGTCCGCCTCAAATACCTCGTGTTGCTAAAGAGGTGACGTCACCATCATCAAATTCCATATTGAAGGAGATAACTGTACTTCGGAATGATTTTAATCATCAGTTCGCGAAACTTGAGGAGAGGATTAATGCCATTCATGTTAATTTTTCAAAACGAATGGAGTGTTTGGTTAAGGAGAATGATGCCCTTCGAAATGAGAATCGTAACCTAACCTCTCGATTGTCTAATGCAGAACAGCAATACTTTGATAAAAGCATTGATGTTGTTGGTTTACCCCAAATTAATGAACAAGATCTTCAATCTTCTGTTGTACAAATGCTTAACACTATCTTAGAGGTTAAATTAGAAGTTAAAGACATTGACTTGATGTATAAAATTCGACAATCATCCTCGTCAAAAAAGCCGATGAATATTGTGCATGTCAAGTTCGTCCGTAAACATGTCAAGGATATAATAATGCGTGCTAAACAAGGTAAAAAAGATTTATCAACTGCTTTGCTTGGTATATCGCCAGGTAATTTTATTTACATCAATCACAGCTTATGTGCATCCAAAAGGAAAATTTTTGCTGAAACATGGAGATTAAAGAAAACCAGGAAGTGTGAAAAAGTTTGGTTGAGTAATGGTCGTATTTGTCTAAAGAGAAATGAGCAGGATGTTGTGCATATTATTGATAACATAAGTGACCTTGAGTTTCTAAAATGATTGTTTTTGTTTCTTAAATACTTTTAATGTCTGTAAATAATTCATTTACCTCATCTCAAGGTTACACGTACAATAATTGTATCAACTCATCCTCATCATCATTTTTTACTAACATATCAAATAGTAACTTAACTAACACCAACTTTTTCTCCGTTTGTCATCAGAATATTCGTAGTTTGCGCAAAAATTTTGATAAATGTATTGCTAACTTAAACAGTTTTAAACAGTTACCTTCTATAATATTTTTATCGGAAACGTGGATAAATGACCACGAGCTAAAATTCTATAATATTCCTAATTACATTTGTATTGGTTGCTGTAATAATAATTATAGGGCTGGTGGTGTCTGTGCATTTTATGATTGTAATTTGGTTTGTGAATATGAATTGGTGTCATTGCAATCAGCTGATATAATAAAATTATCAGTAATAATTAATAAGGTGAAATATATTTTCGTATGTGTTTATAGACTGCAATCCAGTACAGTGGCTTTGTTTGTATTGGAATTTAATGACTTTTTGGCTAATATTAAAATACAAAACGTAATCATTTTAGGTGATATGAATATTGAAATTCTCAATTTACCGTCAATTAGCGATGACTACATATTTATGATGTCTTCATTTGGATTTCAATCGTTAGTTAACTCGCCTACTAGAGTCACGAATAACACTTCTACCTGTATTGACCATTGTTTCGTTCGGGCTAGTAATTTAAGTAATTTTGAAGTTTTACTATATGATTTACATATTTCTGATCACCATTTAATATTGGTAAACATTGATATTTGTATTGCCCCTAGAAATAAAACCATAACATACACAAAATTTAATCAAAAGCATTTTACTGCTAGAATTGCAGCCCATAATTTTTCTGATATTTATGTTTCTGGAAGTCCAGATGTAATTATCTCTAAGTTTGCTTCAATTTTCAATAGTGTTGCGGTGTCTTGCTTTGTAAGTGTTGTTAATCATAATTTAAAAACTAAACTGAAACCATGGATTTCTGACAGCTTATTAAACTTAATGGCTAAAAAGAAACAAATTGGTCGTAAACTTAATAGTCATCCAACTAATTTAAAACTTTGTAATTATTTTGTTAAACTTCGAAGGAAGGTAGACATCGCAATCACTCATGATAAAAATAGTTATTATTGTAATAAATTTAGAAATTGTGGCAATAATAGTAAAATGACCTGGTCGATTGTAAATGGTATTTTAGGAAATAGTTCCAGGCACAACATTGATAAAATTTGCTCTAGAGACTCAGTAATGTTAGATGACCCGGATGCAATAGCTAATGAATTTGGTAAATATTTTTCACAAGTAGTCCATGATTTAAGAACAGCTAACAATTTTGTAACATCTAACCTTAATTTTAATCAAAGTAATGTTATTGATAGTTTTTTTATAGACCCGGTTGGAGATATTGAAATTGTTAAAATCACAAATAGCTTAAAACACAGTAGTAGTATTGATATGTTGGGTTTTAACTCTAATATGTTAAAATGTACCATCAACAATACAACTCCAATTTTGGCTTATTTTATAAATCAATGTTTTGTTAATGGGATTGTCCCGGATACATTGAAAACTGCTATTGTAATTCCAGTATTTAAGAAAGGTGATAAAATTTCTATGGACAATTATCGACCAATAGCTATCCAGCCTCCTATATTGAAGATTATGGAAAAAGCTATGCAATGGCGAATGGATTCGTTTTTGAAGCGACACAACATTCTTAGCAACCATCAACATGGCTTTATTACAGGGAAAAGCACTGAGTCAGCGTTAGTTGACTTTCTAAATAAAGTTCATACCAATTTAAATATCAAGAATAGTGTTGCTGCGGTATTTATTGACATCAAACGGGCCTTCGACATGGTTGACCACGGGCTATTGCTGACTAAGCTAAAGTCTATTGGTTTTAGGGGTGTTGCATTGAGTTGGTTTCAGTCCTATCTTAGCAATAGGACCTTTAAGGTAAAAATTGGTGACTCATATAGTGCACCGTTTAGGATTGAGTATGGGGTTCCCCAGGGATCTGTACTTGGTCCTACTCTGTTCTTAACTTATATCAATTCGTTATTTTCTCTAAACCTTTCTGGCACAATTACCGCATTTGCTGATGATATCGCATTAACCTACTGCAATGCAAATGGTCCGGCTGTTATTTCGAATTTGATTAACTCGGATATGAGAATCTTACGTACATGGTTTGATGCTCATTCTATGTTACTAAGTGAAAAAACCAAAGTCATGTTCTTTAAAGTACTGGGTAATCCTTATCGAAGTTATATTCCTGAAGTTTTTTACCACATTCAAAATTGTGATTTGGTTGATTGCTGCAGTCGTCAGTGTATACAAATTGAATTTGTTACATCATTCAAGTATTTAGGTTTGCATCTTGACTCCAACTTAAATTTTAAAAATCATTGTCAAAAATTAAAAGAACAACTCAATTCTGCATTACGAGCTATTTATATTCTACGCAAACTCTGCCCGTCCCACGTTTTGATTAATTTTTATTATGCTTGTGTTGAATCTCGCCTGGGCTATGGGCTACCTTGCTGGGGTGGGGTGTATATGAACACTCTTGAGCCACTCTTCATCCTGCAAAAGTATATTCTTCGTGTTATTTTTTTCAAAAGCTGTCGTGATCACACCTGGCCTATTTTTGTAACTTACAGTATTTTACCTTTACACCATCTTTACATTTTTAGAGTTTTAAGACTGTTTTATTTGCGAAGTGGCCATCAGTTATGCAGATTAATTGGTGCTTACGATGTTCGTAATAACTACCGGAAAATATTAACCGTCCCAAAATTTTCAACTGAATTATTTCGTAAATATTATTTGGTTTCGGCGCCAATTTTCTTCAATCGATTACCAATTAATTTGCGTCTTATAATAAATAGGAAATGTTTTTTAAATTCATTGAAAGGCTGGCTACTGAAACACGAAAAGGTTGGTTTTATGTTTGCTAAATCATAATTTGTCTGTTGTCTGTACTTACTGTATTTTTTTATATTCTTTATCGTATTTTATTGTATCATTGTTATTACTTTTATTTATATTTTTTATCTAATAATTTTTAATTTTTAATTAATTCCCCACGCAATAACAATTCAATCTATTGTAAAATTGTACAGGTTAATCGCTACTGTCAGTTGACATTGATTAACCTATCTTCTTAGCCGAATTGTACGTAATATTTAAGAATTTTTTATATCCTATTGTAATTGGTTAAGAGAATAAATAAATAAAATAAATAAAATGTAAGGGGTGAGTGTATTTGGCCAGCTCTTGAAAAAGTAACATACAGGAATGTGATTGAGAAGGTGCAAAGAACGGTCTGTATATGCTTATAAGTGGAGCGCTGTTATATTTTACCTTCTACTGGTTGATATGCTTGGTAAAAAAATGGCGGTACCTCAATGAAAATGTCTTCAAACAGGACCGATCATAACTAGATTACTAAGAAACAAACTGGCGAATTAAGACTATACGTTTCACCAATATTATGCATCGATAAGGGTTTCGAACCATATACCCTTCTTTAGAATCTTAGAGGAGCGGGTTGGTATCGGAAACAGAAGTTATACAATTTTTCACGGATATGGCTCCAAACTAGACGGTAAAGTAGGAGCTGGAGTATTCTGTGAAATTTGGATGTGGGTATTTCCGTTCGTCTCCCTGAGGTGATATCGATTGAGGAGGTCTTGACTTGGTTGAGCCATAATGTGATATCCTCGATTGATATTTTAGTTTATGTGGTCAGTCAAGTGGCAATCAAGTCACTCGAATCACTTTCTTTGACGTCAAAGGTGGCGGTAGGGTTCCCACTGACCTGCCTCAGGCGGCAATCAAGTCGCCAGCATCAGTTTCTCTGTCGTCAAGGGTGGCGATGGGTTGCAGCTCTTCTCTAAATCAGATGAGTGAGCATTTCAACATCCGGATACTCCCGGCCACTGCAACGTGATGGGGAGCTGCAGGGTGGACGAAATATTTTGGGGACAGCTATTACAGTGGTTAAAAAAGAGGCAATAGCCTCAACGAGCAAAAGTTGGACTAACACCCTCAAAAGATAAGTCTGGCCAAAGCTGGGCTTGAAACGCTCCAACACACTATGCTCCCTACGTATAGACGTGAATTAACAACGATCGTGGGGAAACTCACAGGACATTGCCTGTTTGGAGAACATGCCAAGAGGCTAGGTCTAGAAGCAAATGGCTTTTGCAGAAGCTGGATGGACAAGAAGGAGAGATTGTAGTCCACTTCCTGTGCTCATATTCGGCTTTAGCACACAGAAGGCATAGACATATAATCATAATCGACAGCCTCTCAGATCTCAACAACTGTTACGTGCGAGATATATCACACTACATAAATAGCTCTGACTGGTTCCACTAAGGATAAAAGGAAAGTAAGAAAGTACTGTGGTATCACAATGGACCGTCACCGGTCTGTGTGCCACAACAGCCACTACAACCTCTCACCTAACCTATACAACCTGCAGGTATATGGCCATTTGTGGTTTTGATGAGTGAATTTGGTAAATGTTCAAAAAATTTGAATTCAGCGATTTTGAATTAGCTAATCCAACAGTTTTTTAAATATTACGCATTATCACAACAACAGCAAAATGCGAATCAAAGAAATTTACTCATCACTACTTTACTGTGATTACGACCATCTTATGCCTACGAGGATCAACGTTGAATTCAAATTTGAGGAATATGACCGAAAGCAATTATAAATAATTTATTAAAGTTTCTAGAAATGGACAAAGCGGAATTTATAAATTAAGAATGATTTTGCTTAGTTTCCTAATTAGAATCTCATCAACTACTTTCCAAGTCAGCTCATTCATGAATATTCCCTACTGAATCAACCTACCAGTGAAATTTTAATTTTTTTGAAAATTTATTCATTCATGGATTCAGCTTTTTTATGTTTTTGGGAAGTTGTAGCGATCTTATTTGCGAAGGCTTCGTTACAATTTTTTTGTGATAAACTGAGTCACAAACTTTGAATTGTAAATAATTGTTAAGTGTATAATAGTTTACCTTTAAAATAAACTATATGATTAGTCGCCATAATCATAATTGCAGAATAAATATAAAAAACATTAATAATCCAAACAAAATTGTGGGAAAAGTATCCACACTTAACAGCGGAACTGAACTCCAAACTGCTGGTCTGACACAATGTGGTATATTACATCGTCACAAACGGCCATTTTCCAGTGTCAATACCACGCAGACTTCCAGCTCTTGTCCATTACATGGACACGGTTAAATACACTTTCAAACACGGTTACAATACACTTGCAAAGTTTTCTCCAAACTCGATCTCAGCAGAGGTTATCACCACATTTCCGTCACACTTGAAGAGTACAAAACGGCAATCACCACACCATTTGGCCTCTTCGAATACATCCGAATGCCACTTGGATTACGCTTCAAGCCACCTGGGAGAGTTCAAAGCCACCTGGTAGAATTATTACGTTACCCTAAAAACAGCCAAGAACTTCTCTTGGCCTGACGAATGTTAGGATAGGATAGGAAGATAAAAAAATCCACAATCAGTTTGAAATCTAACAGCTGCAAATAAAAGTTCGTTCAACAATTCAAGAACGAATCTAGAGCCATCTAATTACAATGATGGGAAAGAAGATAAAAAACATAAAAAATATAAACAATGAAACATATAGAAATGGATAGAGATGAATATTTTATTATGCTAGAATATGAATGTACATATTATGAAATTACAAAAACAACATTTTTATAAAGCTCACACAAATTTCCCAAGAAGATTTTCACTAAGAGTGCCCATTTTCATGATATTTATCATTTATGAAGGGCATAACATCATCAGCATAACATCACAACATCTATCAACCTTTCCAAGGGTTTTAACAGAAAGGGTGGTAAAATTATACGTCTTATGTTCCTTGGGTAGCCATGTGAGCTTTTTCTCGCTTTCGGAATAAAGATCACCATGACCTCTGTCTACTTCTTTGGAATACAGGCCAATTTTAAACATTCTTCGAAGTTTACTTCCAGCCAGGGAAGTACGAGTGGAAAGTACCAATATAATCGACGAGTTGTTTTGAATTTCCGCTGGTATGATTCGATCCGGACCTAGTTACCTGGTTGCAGTAATTTGGGTTACCATGGTATAGTAATATACTCATGCAGCTGGAACACTGGATATAGCCGTAGTAAGAGACCTGTACCTATGTAAGGGGTGAGTGTATTTAGCCAGCTCTTGAAAAAGTAACATACAGGAATGTGATTGAGAAGATGCAAAGAACGGTCTGTATATGCTTAAGTGGAGCGCTGTTATATTTTACCTTCTACTGGTTGATATGCTTGGTAAAAAAATGGCGGTACCTCAATGAAAATGTCTTCAAACAGGACCGATCATAACTAGATTACTAAGAAACAAACTGGCGAATTAAGACTATACGTTTCACCAATATTATGCATCGATAAGGGTTTCGAACCATATACCCTTCTTTAGAATCTTAGAGGAGCGGGTTGGTATCGGAAACAGAAGTTATACAATTTTTCACGGATATGGCTCCAAACTAGACGGTAAAGTAGGAGCTGGAGTATTCTGTGAAATTTGGATGTGGGTATTTCCGTTCGTCTCCCTGAGGTGATATCGATTGAGGAGGTCTTGACTTGGTTGAGCCATAATGTGATATCCTCGATTGATATTTTAGTTTATGTGGTCAGTCAAGTGGCAATCAAGTCACTCGAATCACTTTCTTTGACGTCAAAGGTGGCGGTAGGGTTCCCACTGACCTGCCTCAGGCGGCAATCAAGTCGCCAGCATCAGTTTCTCTGTCGTCAAGGGTGACGATGGGTTGCAGCTCTTCTCTAAATCAGATGAGTGAGCATTTCAACATCCGGATACTCCCGGCCACTGCAACGTGATGGGGAGCTGCAGGGTGGACGAAATATTTTGGGGACAGCTATTACAGTGGTTAAAAAAGAGGCAATAGCCTCAACGAGCAAAAGTTGGACTAACACCCTCAAAAGATAAGTCTGGCCAAAGCTGGGCTTGAAACGCTCCAACACACTATGCTCCCTACGTATAGACGTGAATTAACAACGATCGTGGGGAAACTCACAGGACATTGCCTGTTTGGAGAACATGCCAAGAGGCTAGGTCTAGAAGCAAATGGCTTTTGCAGAAGCTATATGGACAAGAAGGAGAGATTGTAGTCCACTTCCTGTGCTCATATTCGGCTTTAGCACACAGAAGGCATAGACATATAATCATAATCGACAGCCTCTCAGATCTCAACAACTGTTACGTGCGAGATATATCACACTACATAAATAGCTCTGACTGGTTCCACTAAGGATAAAAGGAAAGTAAGAAAGTACTGTGGTATCACAATGGACCGTCACCGGTCTGTGTGCCACAACAGCCACTACAACCTCTCACCTAACCTATACAACCTGCAGGTATATGGCCATTTGTGGTTTTGATGAGTGAATTTGGTAAATGTTCAAAAAATTTGAATCCAGCGATTTTGAATTAGCTAATCCAACAGTTTTTTAAATATTGCGCATTATCACAACAACAGCAAAATGCGAATCAAAGAAATGTACTCATCACTACTTTACTGTGATTACGACCATCTTATGCCTACGAGGATCAACGTTGAATTCAAATTTGAGGAATATGACCGAAAGCAATTATAAATAATTTATTAAAGTTTCCAGAAATGGACAAAGCGGAATTTATAAATTAAGAATGTTTTTGCTTAGTTTCCTAATTAGAATCTCATCAACTACTTTCCAAGTCAGCTCATTCATGAATATTCCCTACTGAATCAACCTACCAGTGAAATTTTAATTTTTTTGAAAATTTATTCATTCATGGATTCAGCTTTTTTATGTTTTTGGGAAGTTGTAGCGATCTTATTTGCGAAGGCTTCGTTACAATTTTTTTGTGATAAACTGAGTCACAAACTTTAAATTGTAAATAATTGTTAAGTGTATAATAGTTTACCTTTAAAATAAACTATATGATTAGTCGCCATAATCATAATTGCAGAATAAATATAAAAAACATTAATAATCCAAACAAAATTGTGGGAAAAGTATCCACACTTAACAGCGGAACTGAACTCCAAACTGCTGGTCTGACACAATGTGGTATATTACATCGTCACAAACGGCCATTTTCCAGTGTCAATACCACGCAGACTTCCAGCTCTTGTCCATTACATGGACACGGTTAAATACACTTTCAAACACGGTTACAATACACTTGCAAAGTTTTCTCCAAACTCGATCTCAGCAGAGGTTATCACCACATTTCCGTCACACTTGAAGAGTACAAAACGGCAATCACCACACCATTTGGCCTCTTCGAATACATCCGAATGCCACTTGGATTACGCTTCAAGCCACCTGGGAGAGTTCAAAGCCACCTGGTAGAATTATTACGTAACCCTAAAAACAGCCAAGAACTTCTCTTGGCCTGACGAATGTTAACATGCTTTCACGTCACTTAAGGCTAAATTGGCAAGCATAACACTCCTGTCACATCCACTGAGCGACTCAAAGCTCAGCATAGTAACTGATTCATCAAACACTGCTGTTGTAGCAGTTTTGCAACAGTTCAACGACAAGTGTTGGGAGCCCCTGGGTTTTTTTTCTCGGAAAAGCTCTCAGATGCCGAAAACAAAAATACTCTGCATTTGATCGGGAATTTTAGCGAATGTCGGGACTTTATCATTTACACCGACCACACACCTCTGACCATAGCAATTCAGACTAAAACTGAACAATATTTAACGCATCTGCCCGTGGTAGTTTCGAATATCGGTGAGTCGTGATATTCGGACTGCCACAAAATCATGATTTAAATTTAATGAATGTTTAATCTAGCACAAAGTTGAAATACATCATTGACAAATCATTTAAGCTAACCATAAAATTAAAAAGATAAACTTTTTCTACCACAAGACAGAACAAGGAACAAACGCTACGGAACCGAAATACATTTTCATAAAAGGTACAGGTATGTACTTAGCACAAAATATATGAACTAATAAATGGAAATTTGAAATTTAATTTTGTAAATTTTGTCCTTGGCGTTCCACCTGATTTAATTTAAACATTCGAAAACGATTGTAAAATCGAAGAAGTAATTTATAAACGACTTAAGTCGAAATCGATCGAAACGACATAATATAAAATGTATCACCTTTCTTTCTTTTGTCTTTATGAATGAAAAACTAACAAAGAAGAAAATAAAATTGCCTAATCTTAGTATATTGTTGAGGATAATTGGTTTTGTAGATTATAATAAATTAAACTTTTTGAATTTGCGAAAATTAATTATGATAATTCATTTAAGAGAAAAATGGTACAAAAGCATAGTACGTGACAAAAATAATGTTATATCATTGCATGAGAGTTGTCACTCATAAAGATTCAAATTTTATTTTCACAAACATTTTAAAGATATGTAGCAGCTCGAATATTCGACTCACCGATATTCGATTCTGCCACAAACAAAACAATTAGTGAAATTCAAATATAAATCAACTTATTTGAATTAAGCATTCACTAACCCCATCACACATCCAATAGCCGAACCACTACTATAAAACAATTATAGTAAAGTGCAATGTTCACCGTCGCCGGCGCATGTGTTCCTTCAACACAAAACGAAGACGAAGGCGACGTCATACAACAAAACAAAAACAACAAAGTTATATAGCGTCCATTCTGTTTACAAATTTCATACGAGGTGGACATGTTAAATTCCGTACCAAATAAAAACAAGTGCCGTGTATACAAATTTATTACAAAGGCAGTCAGCCATCATAATTTTTATATATATTATATTTTTACGCGCGTGGTGTATTTCATATACAAAATAAATTAATAAATATAAATAAATAAATCATTGTACATTACAAGATAAACAAATATATTATAAATAAATAAATTAAAAGTGGATGTCAGTGTTTTTTCAATTTGGAGTCAGATAATATTCAACACCCGAAAACATCCATAGTGGTGACACCAACGTTGGAACAATTTTGCTTACGAATTTTGCAAATTTTGGATATACGCAGCAAACATTGGATATTTTGTCTCACGCATAATTTCAACGAAGTCTGGTACATAAACTGTACCAGACACATGGTATGTACAATCAAACGGTGTAAAGATAAATTAAAATATTAAACCCATAATATTTCATTTATTTCACATACGGGCAACGCCGGTTACAACAACAACAACAAGAAAATAATTACGGAATATAGCCGTTACCCAACGGATCAACAAAAAAAAAAAAAAAAATAAAAAAACCGTATAACAGCAAGCAGCGGAACAGCGAGGGATTTCATTTTGTAAAAAAAATCAACACGTGGCAAAGGCAACACCGACCCGCGCAGCGCTGGACATCGAGGGACAACAACAACGGTGTAGCGACTAACCCACACCGCAACGAAGCAGCATCATAATACCAGATAAGAGTTTTTTATTTTTTTTTCTCATATATATTTTTTTTTACAAAATCAAGTAACGTAACTTAATATCAAATTTAAATTATTTCAAATCATTTTTTTCTCATACATTATAACGTAAATATTATTATTATTTTTTAAATTACTGCATGTAAATTGATTTATTTTGTATTGCACCACAAGACGTTTCTTAGTTTTGCTTATCTGGTTGTTTCTCGCTGAAAGTCCTCCCACTATCACAAACCCGCTGTTCTAATTCACCTCGAATGACTTAAATTTTTTTTTCTTATTCAATTTTCAACGAGCCCCCCCAATATAAGGTAGGACGCAAGGAACTCCATATTCGGGGGTATCTCGCATCGGGCGTTAAAAAGAAGGAGCATCCCGGCCTTCAAACCATTCATTACACGGTAACCATTCCGCTTTAAAAGTGTTGTATTGTTGTATTTTTATTGTTTTATTGGTTTGTGCAAAAATGTCGGATGATGAAAAAGATCAACCACAAAAAATGGACACCACGCCTCAAGGCGCTAGTCCACAAATAGAGATCGCGGCATCACATCAGCGAATAACAATACAACCTTTCTGGCCACAAAGAGCAAACACATGGTTTCAGCTCGCCGAAATACAATTCGGGCTGCAGGGCATAACCGCTGATAAAACCAAGTACTTACAAACACTATCAGCTTTGCAACCAGAAACGTGCGATGTGATCTCGGATCTCCTCCTCAATCCGCCGACAACCAACCAATACAACACATTGAAACAAACGCTGCTAGAACGACTAGCACCATCGGGCGAACGTCAGCTAGAACAATTGCTTTCAGGACAGCAATTAGGCGACCAAAAACCATCTGACGCTTTACGCCACATACAAACACTGGCTAACAACAATTTTAATGAAAATATCATTAAATCTTTGTGGGTACGTAAAATGCCGGAGTTGATTCGCATAGCGCTGGTAGCACAGCCCGAATCCTCCACGACACAAACGTTAGCCAAGATAGCCGACAAGATGTATGATGTCATAAACATCACATCTCAAAGCGTCAGTCAAGTCAATGCACCATACCGGCACTCAAGAGAACGCAGTGGAGACAGAACTCCCCGTTCAGCAACAGCACCAAACACACTCGAACAAAGACTGTCAAAAATCGAGTCCAGACTCGACGGGTTACTCAGAGGTCGAAGCCGTTCGCGTGGACGACGAGCTCCCTCACGCAATCGAACCCGCAGTCCCAGCAACAACACATACCAACATGGTAAATGCTGGTTCCACACAAAGTTTGGTAGAGCCGCCAGAAAATGCACGCCACCGTGCAATTTCACCACGTCGCAACCATCGACGTCCGCGGCCGCCGCAAAGATGGACATTGACCACCAAAAAAACTGTTAGAGTCACGGGTTGAGAGCAACATGCCTCCCCTGACCACAAACACACCCTATACGTCACGTTTGTTTGTGTACGATAGACACAACAAACTCACCTACCTAGTCGACACTGGCGCTGACCTTTCGGTTATTCCAGCAATGAATTTTAAAATGAATTACACATTAGCTAATCGAAATTCAAATCTAGTCTTATCGGCTGCCAATGGTTCAATCATCCACACGTACGGCACAAAATTGCTTAACGTGGATATCGGACTTAAACGAACCTTCACGCACGCTTTCATACTAGCTGCAGTGAATCGTCCGATCATTGGCGCCGATTTTCTAAGCAAATTCGGACTTCTTGTCGATGTCAAACACAAACGGCTGATTGACCCAGCTACAAAGCTGTCAATAAACGCCACAATGGTTCGTGTTAACACACCAACACCGATCCATTTCAACATCGACAACGGCTACGGCACTCTGCTCAAAAAGTACCCACTACTTACAGCAGAGCCGAACTATAAAATGCCAGTCCGACACAACGTGGTACATCACATCGTCACGGAAGGCCATCTGCCCGTGTCGAGACCACGCAGACTAGATCAGGTGCGACACAAAGCTGCACAAGCAGAATTTCAACACATGGTGGAATTAGGGATTTGTCGAACATCGACATCTTCCGTTTCTTGCCCACTTCACATGGTCAAGAAGAAAGATCAAGACTGGAGACCATGTGGGGACTATCGGCGTTTAAACACGGTTACGATACCGGATCGCTACCCGATACCCCACATTCAAAACTTCACCATGCACTTGCATGGCTGCAAAGTTTTCTCCAAACTTGATCTCGTCAGAGGTTATCACCACATTCCCGTGGCACCTGAAGACGTTTTCAAAACGGCAATCACCACACCATTTGGCCTCTTCGAATACACCCGAATGCCATTTGGATTACGCAATGCCGCACAAACGTTTCAGCGCTTCATGAACGAAGTCGTTCGAGATCTCGACTTCGTTTTCGTCTACATAGACGACATTCTTGTGGCATCTCAAACTGAGGAGCAACACAAACTCCATCTGGAAACGCTATTCCAACGACTTGTCGAGTTTGATGTTCACATCAAGAGCTCAAAATGCGTCTTCGGCGCATCCACTCTTGATTTCCTCAGCCACAAGATTACCGCTAATGGCATCCTTCCGTCACAAGACCGAATCAATGCCATTAAAGAATTCCCAGCTCCAACCTCAATCAAAAGTATTCAGCGATTCATCGGCATAGTCAACTACTACCACCGATTTATACCAAAGCTCGCTGAAATACTCAACCCAATTCACAGCCACCTGGCAGTACTACTACGTAAGCCCAAAACCGCCAAGAACTTCTCTTGGCCTGACGAATGTCAAGACGCATTCACGTCACTCAAGGCTGAATTGGCACGCACAACACTCTTGTCTCATCCACTGAGCGACTCAAAGCTCAGCATAACTACTGATGCATCAAACACTGCTGTCGGAGCAGTCATGCAACAGTACAACGACAAGTGTTGGGAGCCCCTGGGATTCTTCTCAAAGAAGCTCTCGGATGCCGAAAAGAAATACTCTGCATTCGATCGGGAATTACTCGCAATATATCTAGCAATAAAACACTTCAGATATTTTGTCGAGGGTCGGGACTTCACAATCTACACCGACCACAAGCCTCTCACTCGAGCAATTCAGTCTAAAACTGAACGCAATCCAAGGCAAGCACGCCACTTGGATTATATTAGTCAATTTACCACGGACATCCAGCATGTTCAAGGTACCGAAAACGTTGTCGCGGATACACTTTCGCGCACAACAGCAAACGAAACGGCCACAGTCGAGACTCACTTCGACTGCAACAAGATCGCACAAGCGCAAAAAGCAGACTTGGAACTTCAGAATTTATTTTCTGGTTCTGCTTGTCACGCCAGTTCATCACTGAAACTGGAGCTTTTCACACTACCTGGCCTCGAAATCTACTGCGAAACATCTACGGGTGCAAATCGCCCGTACATCGCAGAGCAACTACGTCGAACCATCTTCGACACACTACACGGTATCTCACATCCTGGTGTTCGCGCAACTCGTAAATTGATTACTGCTCGATACTTTTGGCCCAGCATAAACAAAGACGTGACCCATTGGGCACAATCCTGTTTATCCTGCCAAAAATCAAAAGTCCAGCGGCACACAAAATCGCCTCTTGGACAATTCGCAATTCCACCTGGTCGATTCGAGCACATTCATTTGGATGTCGTAGGACCACTTCCTCCATCCAATGGATACTCATACCTACTCACCTGTGTCGATCGTTTCACTCGATGGCCAGAAGCGTACTGCATGAGCGACATGTCTGCAGCAACCATTGCCACCACATTCGTTCAGAACTACGTATCACGATTTGGCGTTCCACTTGACATCACAACTGATCAAGGAACCCAATTCGAGTCGAAGCTTTTCTCGGAGTTAACGAAACTCCTCGGCTCGCATCGCATACGTACAACGGCTTACCATCCGCAAGCCAATGGCATGGTCGAACGCTTCCACCGCCAGCTCAAAGCTGCTCTCAAGGCCCGAGGCAACACGATTCACTGGAGCTCCGAAGTACCAATCGTTCTACTTGGTATTCGAGCAACGGTTAAAGAAGATCTGAAGTGCTCACCAGCTGAAATGGTTTACGGTCAAACCATCAAGCTACCCGGTGAGTTCTTCGTCGAACATCCTCTACCGTCTCCATCCACAACCGACACAGTCATCGACCAACTCCGCACCACCATGCAAAATCTTATCCCTACGACAACAAGACCAACGAATCAAACCAATATATTCGTTCCAAAATCGCTCAACAATTGCGATTACGTCTTTGTCCGGGTTGATAAGGTTCGAACTGGATTACAATCTCCTTACGATGGGCCATACAAAGTTATACGCCGCTTACGCAAGCAATTCATTGTCTCAATCAAAGACAAACACCACTCAATCTCAATCGACAGATTGAAACCGGCGTACGGTATTCTCAACACGGCTGATCAGATATCAGCCAGCAAACGATATAAAACCGTCCGGTTCAACGTATAACGTCTCAAAACCCATGGTTTCTCATCTGGAGAGGGGGTACTGTAGCAGCTCGAATATTCGACTCACCGATATTCGATTCTGCCACAAACAAAACAATTAGTGAAATTCAAATATAAATCAACTTATTTGAATTAAGCATTCACTAACCCCATCACACATCCAATAGCCGAACCACTACTATAAAACAATTATAGTAAAGTGCAATGTTCACCGTCGCCGGCGCATGTGTTCCTTCAACACAAAACGAAGACGAAGGCGACGTCATACAACAAAACAAAAACAACAAAGTTATATAGCGTCCATTCTGTTTACAAATTTCATACGAGGTGGACATGTTAAATTCCGTACCAAATAAAAACAAGTGCCGTGTATACAAATTTATTACAAAGGCAGTCAGCCATCATAATTTTTATATATATTATATTTTTACGCGCGTGGTGTATTTCATATACAAAATAAATTAATAAATATAAATAAATAAATCATTGTACATTACAAGATAAACAAATATATTATAAATAAATAAATTAAAAGTGGATGTCAGTGTTTTTTCAATTTGGAGTCAGATAATATTCAACACCCGAAAACATCCATAGATTTCGATAGCTTTCATATTTAATGTTCAAATAATATTCAGTTAAAATTAGTTATCCACACGTTATATTGTAAAGGTTTTATACGAAAGCAGCCAATATAAATTGTCCAAACACATTTACTAGCAATGGGTTAGTGAGCAAAAATAAGCTTTACCAGATTGTATTGTTAAATATTTTATGTAAGAACTTGTCTCGAGTTTATATTTTTGCGATATAATAATGATGAAAAGTGGTTTGCAAAGTTTTAAACATTAATGAACTTTCAAAATTCCTACAATCTAGTTGACTTTCCACTTCCAACTGTTCAGAGTTAAAACATTGACAACTATAAATTAAACATAAAGGAAAAAAAACTACATAATAAAAACCGGAAAGCTTTTAGCTTAAAATTGAATTATTCAATATAACTATTAAGGCAGAGCTTTTCGCCGATGGACCAACGACAATGTTATAAATATTTTTAAAATAATAGGAAATAAGAAAGCTTTAAAAAATGGCCACTTAAACGTATAACAATTTAACAACTTTAAAAATTTCAAATTTGAAAAACGAATTTTTTTATAAAATGTTTGTTTTGATGAATGTTTTTTTATAAAAGCTCGTTGGCTGAATCAAATTTAAAGCTTTCTTATTTTCTATTATTTTGTGTTATAATAAAGATACATTTTGAAAGCTTTTACTGGTTTGTTGTTTAAAAAAAACTTTTCCTTAATAGTTATAAAATTATTCAATTTTAAGCTGAAAGCTTTTCGGTTTTTATTAGGTTTTTAAACTATTTTCTTTTATGTTTAATTTATAATTGGCAAAATGTTGACTCTGAACAGTCAAAAGAGGGGTGTCATTTTGGATATAAATCTTAAAAGCTCATACATTTTAAAAAATTTCGAGACTAGACTGTTACATAAAAAATTTAACAATATTATCTGGGGCCCATTGCTAGGGATCGTGTTTGTACAATTTATATTTGCTGCTTTCTCATATGAGCTTTACAATATTACTAATTGTAATTTGTCAATATAAATCTTTAGTTAGCCAGAGCCGCGGAATTAAGGTTGTTTTATTTGGTAGATTGATAAAATATTTTGCGAATGCCCAGCAAATTATTGATCCCACTTTATACCCTAGCCTAGAACTTTGTCGCACTCCCAGTAAATATAGAAAAAAGTAAAAGTAATATTTATACCTAAACTAAAAAGTCTCACTGTAATCCTTTGGATTTTTGTTTTCATCTCACCCGTTGGATCTTGCGACCAAACATAAGGCGTCTTTAACCTTGTGAATGTTCATTTATTTTCAAAATTTTATTTTAATTTATTTATCATTGATTTCTATAATTGTTTGGTAAGGGCCTCATGGGCCGACCCATCTTCCATGTCACTGTACAGGGTGACATGGAGCTATGCAATGCGCAGGGGGTTACTGTACTTGTGTGAATGGGATGAATGGGTTGAATGAATTAGTGTGAATGTGTGGGTATTGCACCGTGGGCCCATTAGTGGCATTAAGTGCTGGAGTAAAATCCGCCAAATTTTAATTTTTTTATTTTTTTTCCCCACTGCTTGGTTTTTCAGTCTAATCAATCAATCAGTATACATAAATTAATTTAAAATAAAATTTTTTACAATTTATGAAATTACAGTTTAAAATTTTTGAATTTTTCATAACCTGCAGGTTAAGTGTTGGTTGGACTCCGCTGATAAAGATCGAAAATTTGGCAAAAGTAAATGAATAATGCAAATGGTATGCAGAAAAGTTTTTATCATAAACTAGCTTTTCTGAACAGTGGACAATTGGACCTTTCTAAATTGGTACATTAACATACTATAAAAAAGGTTGGGCTCTGCTGACAAATCTTGGAAATTCGTATGTAAACATTTTACTCAAGCACGATAATCTCAGTTTTTGCCATATAGACGCTAATACTTTAAAAAGGGTTGGGCTCCGCTGATAAATCTTGGAAATTTAAGAAGAATTATGCAAATCGTATGTATAAGTTTCACTCAATCACGGAGCTCAGAGCGTTTACCATACAGACGCTAACATTTCTGAACAGTGGACACTTGGACCTTTTCAAATATGTACAATACATTACTATTAAAAGGGTTTGGCTCCTCTGATAAAGGTGGAAAATTTGTTGATAGTATATGAATAATGCAAATGGTATGTACACGTTTTACTCGAGCACAAAAATATCAGAATTTTGGTTTTTCTGAACAGTGGACACTTTAACATTTCCAAATTAGTGCAAAACGTTACTATAAAATGATAAATCAGCGAGTTTTAAGAGTTGCTCAAATTAATTAACAAATGGTGAACTTTGTTGAAACTCTTCGACTTCTTTCCATGTCAAGTAGAGTATACATTTCTTTCATTTTTTTTGGATATTCTGGATGTGTTCCTCGTAAAACAGACACCACACATTAACAGCATATTCAAGTTGGAATCGAACAATACAAGATCTTGTTTGTCTCCAAATCAAAAATGTCCTCTGTTCATCGTTTAATAAAACCGAGCATATGTTTCGCTCTAGAGACGCATTTCACAATGTGCTGTATAAAGCACATGTTGTCAACGAAAGTAATCCCTAGATCTTGAGTCTTAAAAACTTTCTGAAGAAGTATATCATTTATCTCATATTTTTGTGTAACAGGGTTAACTTTACGATGGAATGATAGAGATTTATACACTCGTCAATATTGAGACTAAGTGAATTTAGGCATTGCAGATATAGAAGTAATAACTTGTCATGGGTTATCACTGCTAGTTTCACTTTTGAAAATTTACGTTACTCTGGCTATTTTCCTCTTCCTTTGGAAATGTTGCCAATTGGAATGATTGATTAAATAGCGTACTTATTGGAACTGCCAATATTGTGGAATTTTCCAAAAATGCAGCAGCAGGGATACCTTCCGGATTACATCCTTTTTCAAAATCTTTGAATGATACACATAAATATTGATACACTATAATCAGTAGTGATTGGATCCCTGTAGTTATCTATATCTTCTAGTTTATAAACTAACTGGAAGAACAAAGCAAACATATTGGATATGATCAGCGGATCGCAAAACTTTTGTTCTTTAAATGTCAGCCAGGCTTGGTTACCCTCAATTTCGCATTTGGTTCTATAAAAGCCTCAAAACCGTTTGCAAGATCTATTTTATAAGTTGGTCATCATACCATATGGAGGGTATTTATTTGGTCTGCTCAGCCTTTAAATAATACGTTGTTCTAATCTGACAGGTACCAAGTACCAAGAACCAAGTACCAAATAAGATCCAAGTACCACGTACTAAGTTCATAGATTAAAATCTCCAGTAACCAAATTTATGTCTGATGGATCAGCCGCACTGGTAATTTCCAAAATTGTATCACAGGATGTGTACGATTATAAAGGTGAATCAGGCGGGAGTACACAGTCAATCAGATTTTTTCTTGCTTGTTAGTGGAGCGGTCACATCTATAAACCACATAATTTTCTACTAGGAACGAACTTAGAACTTAGAATCTCGTTGTTGAATGATGTTTCACAGATGACAGAAGGAAACACGTTTATCCATCGAAGACATTTTGTTTTCATTTTGGAAATAAGACGTATGTTTCTTAGTCTTATATATGGTGTCAACATAATATAGTTTTATTTATTAGGTCTCTTAATGGTGAAGGTCGGTCATGCAGCCAGGATTAAAATTATGTATACAGCGCAGCTCTCCTTTGCACAGCATACAAGTTACTGTCATACATTTTATTGGATAGAATCACTCCTCTGGCGGAAGGCTTGGTTGGTGACTATCAGGGAGGATTTCGTCCGAATCGATCAGTCACCGATCAGGTCTTTTCGCTGCGGATGATTCTATCTAAATATTATGAGACATCCATCTCCGTACATCAGGTGTTCCTGGATTTCCGGCAGGCCTACGACTCGATCAATCGAGAGAGTTTGTGGTCTGCCCTGGAATACCTAGGAATGCCAACAAAATTGGTACGACTGTGTAGGATGACAGTGACGCAGTCTCAATGCTGTGTTAAAGTTGAGAACAGACTATCGACAATTTTTGCAGTTAACTCGGGTGTTCGGCAGGGAGATGCTCTGTCCCCGATACTCTTTAATCTCATGTTGGAGTACATCTTTCGTAAAACTGAAACACCTCAGCGCAACATCTTATATCGCCAGTCCAATCAGGTGCTTGCATATGCAGATGACATATGCGTGATTGGACTGAATAACAACGGAGTGAAAGAAATACTTGATCCGCTTGTAGAGTTTTCAGCTTCTGTTGGACTCCAGATCAATGAGTCCAAAACGAAATACCTGATCTCTGGTTTTAGAGACAATGGCACACCAGATTTTAGTAGTGGCCACCACACGTTTGAGGGAGTGAGGAGGTTCAAATATTTGGGCTCTCTTATCACTCACGATAACAGTGTGGGTGAGGATATTAAAGTGCGGCTGGCAGCTGGCAGTCGTTCTTTGTATCCTCTAAGGCCACTGCTAAAATCTAAACACTTATCAAGTGCCGTGAAGCTGAAGCTTTACAAAGCGTTGATCAGGCCCGTTGTTATGTTTGGATGTGAAAGTTGGGCGCTGACGGATGAGTGCGAGAGATGGCTCCTTACATTTGAGAGAAGAATCATGCGTGTGATTTACGGCCCTAAACGCGAAATAGATGGTACATACCGAGCTCTGTACAATTTCGAGATCAGAGATCTGATGAAGATCCCCGATATTGTACATGAAGTTAGATCTCAGCGAGTACGCTGGCTCGGTCACGTTCTGCGTGCTGATCCGGAACGAATTGTGCAGCGATCTCTGAAAGGAGAGCCACCATATGGTAGGCGCAGAGGTCGTTGCAGGCGACGATGGCTCCACGATGTAGAGAACGACTTGGCCTCTTCAGATTGTCTAAGACAGTATGAAGACCAAGCTCAGGATCGAAACCGTTGGAGCCAGATTGTTGATTCAGTAAGGGGCCAGTAATGGCCTTTAACACTGTTATTATTATACAGCGCAGAGTATCTGAATATAATACATGTACATATTATATAGATAAGTATATATGTATGTATAAACCTATGTAAAAAAAAATTACCTTGCACACCCGTATATCGTATATCGCATATTTTCGTATAACATGCAAAACGTGGTAAATAGTTGGCGGTGACGTGGGCCAAATATAATCACAGTTACTACTTTTTGTCATGCATTTGAAGAATTATTAATGTCGCATTATAAATACAGAATTTTTATTTTATGTTTTTTATATTCCAACTATTTTTGTGACTTTGCTTTCTATTTAAGAAAACCAAAACAAAAAGGCTTTCCATATATACTCGTATATGATTTTCTATTCTAATTCTATTTTGAATAGAATTTCAATTCAAAGCACGCGTAGAAGAACGAAAAAAATATATTCGGCGTATTTTATAATAAAACGATATTAGGGAATTTATATGAAAGAAAAATATTAGTTTTTCTGTATAAGAAAATGTGCATCATAAGAAAATTTAAAAGACGTGCTTGATTATATGTAGCCTATATATTATATCAAATGAACGTATGGTCGTACGTATAGGTGTGTTATGTATCGTATATTAAAATAATTGTGAATCGATATAGTCATATAAACTATGTATATGCGGTCATCAAAGTTTAAAATCCGTTTACTTTTTGGTGTAGCACAGTTTTAAAGCTGCGATGCAATAATTTGGCAAATGATTCCGGTTAAGCATTCGATTGCTATAATACTAAACAGAGTTTAAAGGATATTACTGGCCCCTTACTGTGTCAATAATCTGGCTCCAACGGTTTCGAATCTGGGCTTGGTATTCAGATATACTGTCTTAGGCAACCTGAAGAAGCCAAACCGTTCTCTACACCGTGGAGCCATCGTCGCCTGCAACAATGAGGTTTCCATCAGAGGTTTCCATCCCGGTCCCGAATGGCAATTGAAGCATGCATGAAAGTATGGTGCAATCCAGTAATTCCTTTAAAGAAATTACGTGAACTGCGCTCATTGTGGTCTGTGCTTATCCAAAATTGGGTTTCCTCAAACCAGTGTGCGCGGTTTTTTTCTAATACTTCTAGGGACATTTTTTTGATCGATTCCAAATCTGGCGGGTTTCTTGCTACCTGTTGGAAAACACTCAATTAATTGTTTTCGATTCCCGTCAAATGAGGGAATTGATTGTATTGGATCGGGTATTCGGAATAATTATACTGTCGAAGTACCCTGCATTTTTAATCAATCGTTCCTTGGTTGACTACTCAACATTGACATTGAGATACACAAACTCTTTCGCCATAAAAGATCTCAGCCGGAATTGAACATTCAAGTCTTCTTTAAGTGTGTTGTTCGAAGACCTAATAAAATGATGGTGGTTCATCGCTTCAATTTTAAGTGTTTGCTCGTGCTATAATTGAATCCATTAACGCATTCTTTGTGAAAACGCTAATAATATTCGGAAGTATCATGACACTATACAGTGGTTCTAGGGTTACATGCACTTGCCTTTGAAAGTGAATACAGAGATCAATGACTGATATATCTTCTTCTAGATAAATAAATGACCTTGTTGTCAACTTCAGAGTTCGGTTCTTGTTTAATTTGGTAAATTGAAAGCCAACACCTGTCAGAGTATCATTGCTCCAATTGTTTGGGTATCGGTCGTCGAGTTGCAGGTGTTAAATGAATTAACTATCAAACGTAGAGAGTGATAATGGCTAGAAAAAATTTCACTGGCCATCTGAGCAAAGTTAACAACCGAACAATGTGTATTTTATGGCACACGACGCTGTCCTGAAACAAACGAGTTCTACAACAAAGTTGTGTGGGTCGGTTTTAATAGATCCGCTGATTGTATGGTGGGCAAAATTCACTTAATCAATTTTTATTGAAGGGGCCAACTGTACAGCCAAGCTTAAACGAAATAATTCTGAAATTCAGGATGTTTCAATACGTTATGACCGGCGATATTGAAAATATGTTCCGACAAGTGCTTGTACCAGGACCAGAAATACCAGATGCCTATTTGGTGAAGTTCACCCGATGAAAAATACTGTCATCGTTACAATTATATATAGATTATATAGAAGGGGGAGAGCTTTCACTTCGAGTCACCCAGGAAGGTGGACAACGATCCCCAAAAAACAGCTGCACCATTCATAATGACAATATTGAGATCACTAGCCTAATCTGAACCACAAAAGCCTCTGATTTCATTCGAAGGCTTCTATCCGATTGAGTTATCTGCGCTGCAAAAAAACAAACTACCAATTGCTTGCATGTACATATACGATACGTTTGACATCTCTTTTGTTCATCATCGAGTTTGGACACATTCTAGAGGAAATTTTCTGATTAAAATGCAACGGCGTAGAGATTGGATTACAATATTTTGGATATGTTCGGTGATTGGTCGATTGAAATTATCCCAGTCCCCTTGTGAGTGATTCGAACTTTCAATATGGCTGATGCGTCACCTAAATTTTTTATCTCGAAGTGTTTGCCCAACTCGCCCTTAATAACAATACATCATTTTGCGAAAAACCTTTCACTATCAATCTCACCTTGTATCGCACAACTTCACCAACCGCATTGCACTTAGTTTTGACCACCTATACTTGCATTTAATAGGTATTTTGTCACGAGGTTTAATTCCAAATTTGATTGATACTCAACGATTTCATTTCTACACACAAAGCTTTTCTCCACATATCAGCACGTGGGCTCAACTATGCTTCGGCAACGGTTTCAGGGTCATTTCCAATCATTTTCTTTGTCAATAATTTATAACGTTCGTTGCGGTGTTTCTGCAACCTCATCTGGAATATACAATTTGTCACGATTACTATCATTTGTACCGTTGCTATCAACATTTAAATCCTTTACTTCGGTTTCGTTGACATTCTCAGTTGTATTTGTTTCGCCTGAAGCTTCAGTTTTGCCAACAGACGTCTTGTAGCTTCTTTTTTCACCTGAACTGACAAGGGTGTCAACGTCACATTCATCGCTGATCAAGATTACTGGCGAAAGAGAAGAATCAGTGCAAGAGAGCTTTTTAAGAAAATTTGACTCTATAAACAAGACATCTCTGCTTATCACGATGTTCTTAGTGGCCATGTTGTACAACCGATATGCATTTGATTCATTGCAGCACCCAAGCATAATACATTCAGTTGAGTTTGTGTCGAGCTTCCACCGTTTTTCCTTAGTCACATGTTCCTTTAGCCAAACACTCGTGACATGGTCAAATCTGGTATCGTTTTTGACCAAAATTCTTCTGATGTAGTGGAACGCATATTTCTGCATGATATTCGGTTTATCAAATTTGCTGACGTTGTTAAAGCTTCCGTCTACAACGATTAACATGTACCGAACTCGTTCCGTGAGTGTTCTATTGATACGCTCTGCAACACCATTTTGTTCGGGAGTGTATGATGCTGATTTTTGACGATTTTTGATCTCACTTTTCGCCAAAAGTGTTTTGAAATGTGTCCTGTGTGGCTGCACTTGAACTTGAAATTTGTTTTTGGTTTTATGTGTACTCACGCTTCAAGGTCAATTATACTTGGGTATATATTTTTGGAGGGCTTCCATGTCTCTTCATGATGATTGGCTCTTTGATTCAGTTGGATGTATTAAAAGAAAGCAGACGTTGTTCGTCTTCCTCAATGATTCTTCATTTAAAACCAAATGGAAAGATGCGCCTCTGTTTGGATTCATCAAGTAGACTAAATAGTACTATCACAAGCATTGGCCTTAACGATGCCTTTTGGAACCAGAGATTTTTGGGATTTAAAGTAATGCCGTTTGGGTTCCCAAAGTGATCCCGCCTGTCATCAAATTTTTGTGTATTTAGATGATTTGCTCGTGATCTCAAGCAGCCTAGAAGAACACTTCCATCTTTTACAGACACTCGCACCGAGCTTATGGAAAGGCGAACTAACTATCAATTTGGAGAAAAGTAAATTTATATTGAAGGAGCTGAAATATATGGAGTGTATTGTAGGAGATGAAGGCCATAAATTAGCTGCTGTTTGTGATTTTCCTGCACCAACAGGATGGTATAAACGGTTTATTACGAATTACGCTCACATTACCGCCTCTATATCACCAATCTGTTGAAAAAGGGGAATAGATTTCAATGGACAAACGATGCCCAGATGGAATATGTTGCTTACAACGACATCAGTACTAAGTAATCCTTGATAAATCCTTGATAAATCCTTGAGGAAATCCAGCTCCAAAAATTTCGGGGTCATCTCCACATGTAGAGCAACGTATAGCAAAGGTACACATGTCCACTTTTAGGCCAGCGAGTTCCTTGAAGAGCAACCAGTTCCAGCCAGTAATCTTTCTTGCATGTGATTAGGACTTTCAATTCTCCTGGTTTCCTAAGAGACTGGATGTTCCACGTGCCGTTTAGTCACCTCCTACAACAAGCAAAGGATGCTGTGGTAGTATTCTTCGAACACATGTTCGTGCACTCTAGGTTTACGAGACATATAAGTACCCCCGACCACAGGGACCCATCTTTGGGCGGATTTTTGTTACATAGCTTTTTTTAAATTCAATTTAAGAATAGAATCTCCCGTTGAAGTCCTGTCGAGATTATACATACATCTCTCATAAATAGTAGATTTTTTTTTCCAGCTCAATTTTTTACATTGCGACTTTATGTATTACAGATGGCATTGTCTAAATACAGTAAAATAGTTAGGTATAGTATAATGTTGTCACGTTATATTGTTGTTTTGGTCATGACGGCTAATATTTACATTTTGCTTTGAATTACAGCAGATGATAAATCGCATGTCATCGGATAGACAGATTGTTGAGGATGATTAAATAAAATAGTGAGAGCAGTTGGTTGTAGAATACACAACAAAAATGTAGTCATGATATTATACTGAACCAGACGGTGATTGTCACGAAGATTATTTTTTTAGCGTGCAGGAATATTGTAATTTCCATGATTGCTATTGAGTGATGAAAAATCGTTTTAAAAACTTTTAGCTGTATATGTACTTTGAAACTATTAGCTGTAATACACAGTTCTGTTTGCTATACGTACATTAGTGTTCTGTGTTAAGTTTTAGAGAAATGCTTTATGACTTTATAGATTTTGTCAAATGCTTAATTCTGCCATTCAAGTAAATTATGAAATAAGACCAAATTTATTCACTCAATTTTTTACCAATTCTTACCACAAAGCAATTACAATCGAATGTAAATGTAATTGCTTGAGGTAATGACTACGCATTCGGTTAATGGTTTATCGATTTAAATATAAATATTTGATTAATGGTAGTTATAGGTGATAGCATTTTATAAATAAAACTGAACCGAAACTCGTGCTAATGCTGTGTGCCTTAACACACTAAATATTGACTAAACTAAAATAAATTGAACTTTCACTATTGAACACCAGGTTATAGCTGAAAAGTCTCTTTCCGAGGTTACTTTTCGTCGACTTTTCATTTCAGTTGGTTAGTTAGTTGCAATTTAAGTTTGTACATGTTTCGAGAGAAACTTCATTTAATGTTGTCATTTATTTTTCGCAAGAATATATCTCATTTTTCCCTGTCGAACAATTTACATGACATTTATAAATAATTATTACGTTTAAAATTGTTATAAAAATACAAAGCATATAGTATGTTTGTGAACAACTCTCCTCGGTGGCTGAATTTTTTTCAATTAAGATACTTGTGTGTTCATTTAAGAGGTTGATTTTCCAGTTTTCCATTGCGTGAATCAAAAATGTATATTATGATGTAAAGAAATTTGAACATTTATCTTCGTGTCTGACTATGATTATCCTACTAATATTCGTTTATTTTAAGGTTTATTACTGGTACTCTTAAATCAGTTAAATGTATTCCCAAATGAACTGGTTGTCATTTGTCATAAGAATTTTGTTTTTAAATAAATAGAGCTATTCCTATTGTGTAATGTGTATCGCGATATAATTTCAGCAAAACTGGTAATACGTACATACAATATTTAACAATATTATATTACGTAAGAAATTATATGTAAATTATATTTACATGGATTACTTTAAAAATCAAAATACAAATTGTATTGTGAATTACTTTGTTCGCCGTTGCCGTTTATTTTTTATAATCCATCTTAATAAAAATATATTTAAATACACAAAAAGTGTATTACACAATTATTATTGTTTATCATTATCCTTTAATAATTGTAAAAAAAAAATTGTTACTCTATGTATTTTGGATGTAGTTTTTCGAATGATTTTGACATTTAATTTAGTTTAGTTAAAGTTGAGGCACATACACTGACTTTTATGCTAATGCCATCGATACATATATTGCATTAATTAACCTTACTTTAGTTTAGTTAGTCAATTTAGTCGATCGAGGCACACAGCATTAATAATATTTTGGTTTGGACGAAACCTGCAGCTAAATACAACCAGAGCCACCTATATATACATAGCCCTAAGGTTAAAAATTGAGCTTTTTCTAGAGGAACTAAAATTGACGAAAAAAACATTTTTTCCATACAAAACATATGAAAAATTAAATTTTTTTCGGTGCGATATTTTTCAATGAAAATGTCGATGGATTAAGTATTTTAACATTGAAATAGAATCTACAATTATCATTTTATAATTGATTCAAAGCTTGATCAAAGAAGTTGTTTAATTTTTGATATATTTATTAATAAAATTTATAGAAAAAAAAGCATTTCTACATTGAATTGATATAAATACACACAAATACCAACGCAATAAAATTAAACTGCAAGACGAAAAGAGAAAATAGTAAAAGTGTGGTTATGTTTCCTTTTGAATTAAGCCTCTATTCCATTGTGAAAAATTTACTGCCAACATTTTTTTGTTGCCATAATGAAAGGAGAAAGAAAAGAAAAAACTCCATTAGTGTGACAGAGATAGTAGTTTTTTTATTTTTTATTTTATAGCGAAACTTTTATGGTTACGTTTTGACATCTTCTGTAACATAACCAACAAATTTCATAATTTTTTTTATGTCTAGAGTGCGAACATAATTTTATTCATTTATTCATATGTTATTACATAATAAATAGTTTATTGTAATATAATTAATAATAATAATAATAATAATTTGTTATTATAACGTCTGAAATATTAAAAAAAAAATGTACAAAAAATAACATTTGACCATAAAAATATCCAAACATGTGTGTGTGAAAAAAATTTCGTATCCGCACACAATTTTTATGTCGATGTGTGTAAATGTTGCCATAAAAAATACTCAACTTGATACTTTTCTATAATAAATTATGGCAACACACCAACACAAACACATTTTTCTCTCCAGTAAAATTTTGCTGATGAAACTTTTTGTTTCTTTCGCACCACCAGCAAATCTATATTTTTATCCCATTTTGGTTTTGCTGACAGCAAATTTTTCACAATGGAATAGAGGCTTTATATTTTTGTGAATAAAATAAAATACTTAAAGGGTATTTCAATAAAAGCTGCATGATTTTGTTTGAATAAATCTCAAACTAATTTCACTTCAATTTCAACGTAAATTTTGGATTTTAGATTATAAATGGAACACCATGACGATCACAGTTCTTCTGGCACGGTTCTATTTTATTTTGGTAAAGTTTTGTTACGCATTTGCACATAATTATGGTTCTAAATAAATTGTGCAGCTGTTATTGGAACTCCCTATGAAATGTTGTAAGTTGTCAATATCACAATTTTTTTTCTATCGATCGATGTTTATGTTCTCTTTTTAAATTTTACGCTATTTCGTGAATTCAATTTTGATATTTTTCTATTGCGATCTCAGCCTATTGGAATAATTTTGCACTCTATCCCTTTTCCGATTTCGCTACAAGGTAATGAAATAGAAATATGTGGTGATACATTTTCAAATGTATAAAAGGAAATAGAATAATGCTTTATACGAGCATGCTGCGATCGCAATAGAAAAAGCGAAATTAAAAAAAAAATGTGAGATTTAATTCTTAAAAAAGAGACAAAATCATCGATCGAAAGGATGACAATATATGTTTTATTTATTTATTTTACCTACACATTCAAATAAATTCATGTTTACATAAATATCAATACCAATATATAACAGGCCGATTTTTTACAAAAAAAATGGCCGGTCCTATGTATGTGTAATGGAATAGAAAACCAACAATTCATATGAAAAAGTCGATTTTTACGTGATTTTACGTGACTTTTTTCTTATATCTTAAAAAATAGGACTAAAAATAATTTTTCATATACTAGGATTTAAATAATGATTATTTATCATAAGATCTGTCTAATTACTTTCCAGTTTTATTAATATTTTAATTCATTTTTGGAAGATTTAGCCAACTAGAATTTTATTTTTTGAATCGGGAATAGAAATTATGAATGAAATTTTATGTATAAGTTCCTTTGTCTTTCTCATAGAATTTAAATAGGATTTTATTCTATATCTCACTCTCGGGTTTTTTGTTGTTGTTTATTTTGCTACTCGTTAGTACATTTTGGTTGATTTTGGCTTTATATTCTTGATTTTTTTTCTTTTGTAGTTAGTTCATTAAAAATAGTAGAAGGAGGAGGTTGTTCGTTAGCCGCGGAATTATGTGTTTTCGTATTATTTTTTTTAAGTTTACGTAAATTTTATTTTTATTTTTTTTTAGGTTTACTGAAATTATGCATTTATTTATTAGACATAGATTTAATTTTATAATTGATAATTTAAACACACGATAATTATTCAAACATTAATTAAATCTGTTTCTTGAAGTATAAAATTATAAACTTTCATAAAACATTTCACAACGTTTTTTTACTAAAATTTTGATTCAAAATCGTACAAATTAATTTTGATTAATATACATAATATTAAATTAATTATTATTGTACTAGTATGTAATTATATTTGTACATATATATTATATTTAAATAAACTATTTTAATTCATGCAAAATCATAAAACTAATCTATAATCATCTATCCCCGCAAAAAAATTCATAATAACTGACAAAAAATAATACAATATACAAAAACAAATGCAAAATACCGAAAAAAGAAATGTACCATCAAGAACAAAAATTTAAAAAAATTGAAAACGACTTAAGCAAAACAAACCGAATACTTTTTTATCAATGAGAAAGAAGAGGTAAGTTATACCATCACTATTTATGAATTTTATCGAATTATTGACTAACGAAACACCACCGAACGTAGAAATCACACGAACGTAAAAATAAAAATCTTGTTGATTAAAAATTAAAAATTTAGATAAAATATATCCAATAATTGGAAAAATTATCTTACAGGACTCTTGGTAAATAATCATAATTAAAACCCTCATCATTGAAAAATTAATTTTAGGTCTATATATTTAGATATAAGAAAGTTAAGCGCAAAAAAACTCGTAAAATCTACTTTTTCCATATGATTTTGTTCAATTTTGTGATTTTCTATTCCATTACTCATACTAATGCTCAAATGTTATGAAACGGCCTATTATATATTGGTATTGTAAATATGATAAATTCATATTTAATTTTGATTTAATGTTTATTAAATTAATAAAAGGTTTAAGGTTCTGACTTTCAGATATGTGCTGCTTCAATATAGAATCAATTCCACAAAGTGTTTATCGAAATGAATGATTTATCTTTTCATTGATGAAAAGTAATTCGAAAATGGTCATTTTTACATTGATTCTTATGGGATAATGCAAAAAGTAGTTCCTCTAGAAAGAGCTCGACAAAAAACATGGCTGATCCTTACGGCTCTGTATATATAGGTGGCTCTGATACAACCCGAGTTAATTCTTATAATGGCGGGAATTTAAGCTCCTAAATTATCCATTTCATTTCGCCCTTATGTATAAAGTTTGTTTTCAACTAAACTTTTGTGTATATGGCTATTATGTTTATTTAATGCAAACGTTTATGCTTTTTATGTTAAAACAAACGTATATAAAATTTGTAACGCTTTGATAAATCAAATTAAACTTTAAATGTTATATAGATATATGGTATATCGGGAATAGACTTGTACGAGCATATTTATGAATATATAGAAAAATAGTAACCTTTGCACATGGCACACAATTTGTACGCAATACAGAAAACAAATTAAAATGTTCAAGATTTGCTGATCATACAACAATTTATAGCAATTTTTTGTCTCAGCTACTTAATAAAAAAAAAAAGACATTTTAGTTGAAGTAATAAAATGTTAAGATATACTCGTATATAACGAATAATGTATTAAAACCAGAACATTTTACTGAGCATTATTGTGTGAAAGTGAATTTGACGTGGCTGGTACGTGGTACCTTACTAACAGTGATGACAAACATTTAGTTTTTTCTTCTTGCTATAGAATATCCGAAATAAGAGAATAGGTTTTTGAACAAGAATTTCGTATCTATCCGATAACTTACCCAGTTTGTTGAATTGAAAGTTCAAATTCAAGATATATATGGCATTCGGTAGGAAAAGTGAACACCCTTGAAATTTTATATAACTGCCGATACACATATATCCAAATATTACAAAGTATAAACATACTCGTCTATACATAATTTGTACGTATATAGAATTAGAAGGTTTTATAATAATTCCCAAATAGATTTGATAAAAAAAATATTATCGATTATTTTATTATTTAATTTAATAGATAAAAATAAAATTGGTATTACAATAATGAAAAATAAAAAAAAACACACTATGGCATTTACAAAATTAACCCATTCGTGCAATTTTTTTTGTCACCAATATCAACTATACGATAAGGTGACATTGTATCGATATGGGTTTTAATTGAAATCAATTTATTTCTAATACAATTTTGTTTTTATTAATTTAATTTAAATTGAAATGTGTGTCTGATTATTGTAGTGATGCATTTGGGAAGAAAATTTAATATAAAAATTTATTGAGTTTTGTTCGATATGTATACGAGTAGCATATGTATGCCAGCAAACTGAGCGTTTTATGAATATACGCATTAACAATCTATACATTTAGAAATAATACCAGAATTTCTTAACATTTATTTAAGTAAAATGCATAAGCGAGATTAAACACTCTCACTAAATTGAATAGAGAAATCTTAATGCTACTATATGTAAAAACGTTTTCTGGTTTGATTCTAAAACCAACTCGTACTCCAGAATTCAGTTTTATATAGTACCCAAATAAAAGTGTGGAAAGTTATTATTCCATCCTAGCAAAATTAAGAACGTTCATCAGGCCATACAATAATTCTTATGCCATCCCAGGATTATTTTAAATATTTTTAAACAACGTTTTTTTGTCTTTAAAAGCTTTTCGAAAATTTAAATGTAATGCTAGTTATTAACTTATCATTTTTAGGGGTTTAAGGAGCTTTCAAATTATGTTCTTTAATTTAACTTACAACCAATCTTATTACAACCTCAATTAAGTTAGTTCTAGATTTAACAAAAACGAAAATTATTTAAATACAGTTAGAAAGTATTTGGCTATGATTTGGGGCCGCAAACTCCCTAATTTATGGAAGTGACATCAAAAGGGATTTAACTTAAAATATTTCTGGAAATAACAATAAACCATAAAATATTTTAAAGTTTTTGGTAGATATAATTTGACAAAATATTAGCAAAAACTTAATAGCTGACGGAATTTTTAAGAAGCAGGAGGAGGATTAAAACTGTTAAAGTTCCTGCTTTAGATTTATTATATTATAGATAGTTTTTAGACAAGCAGCTCTTTTATTAGTTTATTTGAAATTCGGAGCTATTTATTGGTTCTTGGAGCGTCTAAGCTTGCTAGATTAAGCTACTCATTTAGAAATATGTAATAGGCAAAGATTCGCTTCAAAGCTTTAATTCAAAATAATAGAAAACTCTAGAGCTCTTGAAAAACCACTGTTTTTGTGAAACCAAATTCCAATTTACAATTAAAAGCGTTCTAATATATTTCAAAATGTCACATAAATAATATTTAATATCAATTTAAAAATATAGCTTTCGCTTCACTAAACAGATGATTTTAAAATCTAAAATCTTTAGAGGTATTAATTTATGGACAAATTTAAAAGTTTCTACTATCGAAATTCCAGATTTAAAAAATTAAATAACCAAAATATAATTTTCTTGAGAACTTTTTATTTATGTTCAAATGCTGTTCAGTGGAATGCTTTCAATTTGTTATACAAATCGGGCTACTTGTTATACTAGTCCGTTCTGTAGCTTTAAAATAAAAATATGCATTTTAATTTTCGGAGAGCAATTTTACTCAGAATATTTTTAAAAATTGCTTTGTTAAAAAATAGTAAGAAATTATAATAAAAAAAACTCTTACAAGTTATTCATTCACCTTTCCTTGGCTAAACGTAAACAGCTTCTTGCGAAAGCACATTGCTAAAAATTTGTTTAATGACATACAATATGTTTAGGTTAGCAAGCTTTCAAATTATGTTTTAACTTGCAACCAATCTTATTACAACCAATTAAGGTTTTGCAATATTTAACAAAAACGAATATTTAACTTTGATTAGAGGCCAAAAGCTCCCTATTTTATCAAAGCGCTAATGTATAATAATTATAGAAATAACAATAAATTATAAAACATTTCAATGTATTAAACTTTTACATCACAGGTACTAGAGCTTTTCAAGTTAAAACATAAAGATACATGCATCTAAATTTTATTTGTTTGATGTTTATCAAACTAGTAAGAAATTAACCTGTTCAACAATGAGCTACTTTTAACAAACATGTTTTCGACTTAATAGATATACATATGAGCCAATTGCGCCAATTACAACTTACGGCTGATGTTCAATTACTTATCATAGCAAGTACACCAGGCCAAGTCGAAAATATAAGAAACTCTTTCTGGTACTCATGGTTTTCGAGACCAATTAATTAAAATCCATTTTACATTATTGGGCCATTTAAAAGGTGTTTTTTAAGCCTGATAGAACTTGAAATTGTAAAAATAAAACAAAAAATTAAATTTTTATAAAACATATACTCTAGCAGATCTCAGTATACTCTGGCAAATCATCATGAAATCGTCTCACGCTTGACCAACGCTTCAAAATTATTAAAATTTACTTTGAAAATCAGTCGTCAATTCGCGCAACTTATAAACGACTCCGTGATTTTTATGGCGCACATAATCGTCCATCTGAGCAAGCCATCCGTCGAACTGAGGGTAGATTTCGTACCACATACTCTCTAGAGGATGCAATAACATCAACACATCGAAGGAATGTGGGTACTGAAGAGAATATCGCCGCTGTAAACAAAAGTGTGGAAGAAGATCCAAATTTATCGATTCATCGTTGTTCACAGGAATTGGGCCTCGTCCGTCCACTACATGGAAAATTTTGCGTAAAGATCTTGGCCTACACCCGAGATCCTGTTGGTGCAGGAATTGAAGACACGAGACCATTATCAGCGTCGTTCTTTCGCCGATTGGCCTCTAGAGCAGTTGGAAAATGATCCGATGTTTTATCGTCAAATTGTGTTCAGCGATGAGGCTCATTTTTGGCTTAACGGGTTTGTTAATAAACAAAACTGCCGCATATGGAGTGAGACCAATCAATCCAGCAACAATTGACGCTTTGGAGGCCAGCATTGTTTGTGTTATTCGTGACATACGGCCATAGCATTGCTCGAAAAAGTGGCCCAAAATTGGATGTACAGCATGCGTTTCGTCAAGAACAGCCGTGGTGCCCATATGCCCGAAATTATTTTCAAATATTAAGGCCATGTATTGATCTTTCGTTCTATCGGGCCTAAAAAAACATCCTTTACATGTGCGCCTATCGCGCCAATTACAACATACGGCTGGTGTTCAATAATTTGTCATAGCAAGTGGACACCATGCCAAGTTGAAAGTATAAGAAACTTTTTCCGGCACTCCTGGTTCTCGAGAACCATTAATTAAAATCCATTTTACGTAAATTGGGCCATATACTTATGAGCCTATAGCGCCAATTACAATATACGGCTGATGTTGACCAAATATCATAGCATGTGAACACCAGGCCAAGTCGAAAATATAAGAAACTTTTGCTGGTACTCATGGTTCTCGAAATCAATTAATTAAAATCCATTTTACATTATTGGGCCGTATACATATGAACCTATTGTGCCAATTATAATATACGGCTGGTGTTCACCGATTAATCATAGGAAATGCATCACGGCAGGGGCAGCGAACATGATACTGCTGTACAAAATAAAATTAAGACCCTCCAATTTTATTATTTTATTAAAATGCAGTACGTCGAAAAATTTTTAATCCGCTTCATTATGGTGGTAAACTATTTCAACAATATTTGGTATTTGCCTACGCTCGAGTTGAAGCTAACCGGTTTAATTTAATACGACATAATCAAAAATCTCTTCGTGTTGAATGTTACAAAGGACTCTTGGATTACGTAAATAGCGATGGTCTTGGAAGTAATACGAGAGTTATTTATAATATTTATATTCCATGTTCGTTTATCGGTGGATCATGTTCAAATTATACCAGGACAATGGGTATTGTCAAATATACCTGTTGATAACCGTTTTATATTTCCATACATTGCATATTTAAGCTTGAAATATAACGCACATATATAAATGTTGAACTATGCTCTACTGTCAAAGCAATTAAATATATCCATAAATATATAACTAAAGGACGTGATTGCGCAGGAGTTGGGGTTCAAATCAACTCCTTAAATAATAACTCAAATGAAGTTGAATACGATGAAATATCACAATATTTAAATGGTCGCTATAAAAGCTCGCAAGGAGCAGCTTGGAATTTACAAGAATTACCTATTCATGGTCAATCTCACAATACTATAATGTCACCTAAAAGACGGACAGTCGGTTTACTTTCAAGAAAACAATATAGAAAATGCTTTGCGAAAACAGTCTGCCCCGACGCCAATCAATTTTTCTATAGCGACATCCCGAATCATTATGAATTCAAGAACTCGAAATGGGAAAAACGATCCATAAATTTTTGAGAATAGCTGTGAGTGGGAGAACTGTTTATCTGAGGCTCGCGAGCATATGTTACCTAAATCGTTGAGATCCTTATTTGTGACTATCCTGACTCATTGCAATATTGCTGATCCGTTAAACCTTTTTAATCAATTCAAATGTAGTATGATGGATGATTTTATTCATCAAGGCATGGAACCATAGTACAGCTTTTAGTATAGTTGTATACTAGACTAAAAAATTTAATGTGAAAGGTTTTGATTTTCTTTCAAAAGTGGCAATACCAAACGTTTCTGAAATTTTGAAAATTTTTCAACTTTTGGCAGCATCAGCAGTTTTTTCATCCGTATTAGAAGTTAATTCACAAAATCATTTTTACCTCTATGGTCCCGGCGGTAGTAAAAGAACATTTTTGTATCTGGCTTTTCAGAATATCTCTAAAAATAATAAACAAAAGTAATGTGTGCATAGCTTGAACTGGGATTGCTGTAAATCTGCTCCCAGATAGAATGACGAGCCATATCAGATGTCAGGATGTCGTTAAATACCCTCAAATATTCTTAAATAAAGACAATTCTTATCATCGATTGACTGCCTTATATGGGAGGAAGCGCCAATTTCATCAGGTGTTGCACTTGAAATTGTAGATTTGGTTGTTACAGATATAATGAACGGTTATGGCGGCATTTCTATTCATTATATTTAAAAAGGAATGTGAGAGCTATTACTGATCCTGAATTCAGTGAATGGTTGTTAAATGTCGGCAATGGTAACCAAGTATCTGTCTAATTAAGTTTAAAAAACACAATATTCGTGTGAAGTGCCAAATAAATACGTCTCACAGGATTCAATTGCTGATGTTTTTGGGAACTCGTTCACAACCATTGATATTTCTTCAATATCGCTATATTGTGTTCTAAAAATGATGAAGTCCGAGAACTGAATGAAGAAGTTCTTGAAAAATTGGTTTCCAAAAATGCATCCTATTCATCCATTGACACAGTAAAAACTGATAATTGGACATGTGACTCTGACTTGCAAGTAAATTTCCCAGTTGAATACCGAAATTCTTTGAACCCTTCTGGGTTTTCCCCCCGCCTCCCTCCCCTCCCACGATTTAAATTTAAAGAAAGGTTGCCTAGTTATGCTCCTAAGAAATTTTTTCTATAAAAAATGAGTTACGCAATGGTGTTATAGAATGGTCGTGAAGGATTTTAGTCGAAATTGTATTAAAGCAAAAAAAATTATTCTGAAAGGCTAAATGATTTCCTGGGTTGTTAAAAAACGAAATCATACAGATAACCAGAACTTGTCCACTAAATGTGTCAATTAGAGAGCATGACTACGTTTTGACATAATTTGTGTTTTGATGGATTTAGATTTGAAGAAGCTTAGCAGATTAAAACGTGTATCTTGCCAAAAATAGTGACAATGTTTCCGCTAAAAATAAGCACATCAATTTGATAAATTTTAGATAAATTAATTTTCAAAAAACTGCAACTTAAATCCTTTTTGATAATAATGGATGATGATGAATCGGTGATAACCACTAGTAATGTTGATGTAACAGCGGTGCCAGCACAACAAGATTTGGCAAATATGCCATAATAGATTTAAACAAGCAACCAGATTCTAAGAATGTATAATATAAAAAAAGGCTTCAATTTATTTGAATCAACAGAAAGACATTTAAACACAAATGTGCTCTTTACATCTATAGGATTGCCGCTAGAAGCGAACAAACTAGTATTATGTTAAATTAATGTATTAAGACGAAAAGTCATGAGGCTCCTAATGTTCCCAATTTTATGAGTAAAAAAATTCGCTTTCATTAAAAATGTTGTCAGATGTTTTCTATTGCGAATAAAAAGGTTTCTTTTTACGAAAAAAAATTTAATGACTTTAAGCCCATGGATGTACAACCAAGCGTAATATAAACATATTTATCAATTATCGATGGATTCTCAAAATAAATGTACTCATTATATTTAAATAAAACATATTTTCTAAATCCATAAGCAGAAGAATTATATCAGTTGTGGTTAGGGTCTGGCTAGTGGCAAAACTATATTTAATCAACAAATAAATATCGCTATAGGCCCTACTCACTCAGTTCGATATGGGCAATTTGTTGCCTGTTCGTTAGTTCACATTTTCTAAATAATTCCAACTTAGAATTTCAGAAGTACAATCACTCACTTTACGTTGATCGTTCTCTTGAACGTGATAGGGCCTTCATTTTTTTTCGATCTGCTATTTGATTTAATAAGTCAAAATTAATACAAGCTATGGAGGAAACAAAATTTTGACGCAAAACATCGCTATAATATACGTTATAAGCTTATAACGCAAATCGAATCGAAAATGTTTAAATGTGTGTGTAATTTAAAATTTAATTCTTTGTTAAAAAACATTCCACTCATGAAAACAATGATTATCTTTGGAAATCGTTCAACAATTTCATAATGTGAAACCTAATTTATCTTTTAATTCATTGGATTGCAATTTGAAAGGTAAATTTTTATGTACATATTGAATTTTGTAACTACTCAGTAACTGTAACTTGAATTTAAAAAAATTCTTCGGCGCACATATCGACGAAATAGTTTTCTTTATTGCCAGCAAAAGTGTAAATGAAAAATAAAAAATTCATAAATCCGCACAATTTCTAAATTCTAATTGTAGGTATTTGTATGTAATTTCCAAATGTTAAATATTTGCTATTTAGAACTCACAATTGAAAGTGGTTTCAAAAGTTATATAAACTAAAATTGCCTTGATATTGATAAATTGTTAGGCCTTCAGGAATTATCAAAGCCCAATGAAAAATATTTGAAATTTTTTACTGCGGACCGGATAAGATAATTCAACCAGGATTTTGTTGGATTTACAACCAGGCGACTGAGTTAATGCAACCAAAACATGTACGTATATACCATACAATCTATATTGATAACAACCAAGTGTCGAATTTTTATTATTATTAAAGAAAAGTGATAAACGAAATAAATCTATTTGGTGGCCTAAATAATTTCAATCATTATCGTACATGAAGTGTTGTGTAGAACAGTGTTACTTAAACATGGCCAAACTCGTCTCACTATCAAGGGAAACATCACAAAATTGTTAGTTCAATATACAGAGATACGAATGCTGAAGATATTGAAAGAATCCAAGGATAATTACTATATAAGGTAGTAGCGGGGTTAAATCGAGTGTTACGTAAAATCGAGCCAGAAGTGCCTATCAACGATATAACTCTTGGTAATTCAACACTATCGCAGAAGCTATAGTAGCCAGCCTGCACTGGCATGAACGATGGTTCGGCCCATGGATTCATTCTCAACAGAGGGTCATACATTGTTTGATCTACATCATGATCAGCATGTTAGACGATGAATGCAACAACCTATGACTCAAACGAAGGATTAATGCACTTGAGTCCATAAAAAACTCTAATAAACGCTCTCAGCTGCACTACAATCAATCAAAACACGATATTAAGAGCCATGTTGTTAAAAAACCAGAATCGATGTTGTAACTATTTTAATGACAATCATTGGGTGTATGTAGATGTGTAAATCTAAATTTCGACGTAGACATAGTAACCGAAAACACCACACATTGCTTAATGAGACTATTCCAAATCAGAACACTGCAACAGTATATAGCTACATCGAATATCAGCACAGAAGAAAAAAATCAACACCATTTTCTAGTGTCATCGCAAGTAAGTCGTATGAACCATTAGCCAAGCACTCCATTCTTATCATTGTTGATGACCCTGAAAATAACATAGAAATCCTTTTGTGAAGATTCTCGTAGATTGAAAATATAGAAATTACAAACTCTAATCTTTCTCCGGAAATGAGAGATGTTTTACCAAAACGAAACCCATCGACCACTCCGGTCGCATTAAAGTGGGATTACCCTTCAAAACAGCACCATCTGTATTAGGTAATTCTTATACGCAGGAGTGAGCGCGTATTCTATTATTTTCTATGACAACGTGTCAACGGGGACAACGTCGATAATATAGACAATTCCTAGAATGATTTGGTGGATTAGTTCTAAACTAAGAAGATTATAACTTAAATTATATTTAATTTGGAAATTTCTGACGGTAACACGAATTCGAGTTCAGGAAGGCTATAAGAGCTACCAGGTCTTCACAAAGTTAAATGCATGCGTTTTGATGGATGACGAAACGTACGTGAAGTTCAATATGAAACAGGTTAGCAGGTCAAAATATGTATCATGTCAAAAATAGTGATAATGCACTCCCGCTAAATATAAGCGCTTCAACTTAGATAAATTTGCAAAAAAAGTTATGATGGCAAGTGACTTCGAGTTGTCCACTCATGGTTTTTCTCAGGTATTTGTGACATTGTCTTGGAGGTACTGAAAACTTCGATTGTCAGTACTGCTTAACAGACTTTAGGCATAGTGAAAGTCAGACCCATGAATGATTCGTTTGAGTTGAGCAACAAAATATAGCCCATAGTGAAGTGCAACAAAGTCTCACAAAGTATACGGAAGAAGCAAGAATGGTGCGGAACGCCGAAAGTACAACCACTCAGCAATGAGCGCAGTTCGCGTAATTTCTTTAAGGGAATTACTGGATTAAACCATACTTTCAGGCCTGTGTCAACTGCCATTCAGGACCGGGATGAAAACCTTTCTTTTTATTCCGTGATTTAAATATATGATTTTTAACTTTCACGCAGCCTTGTATATCAGTCCCGTCTAAAATAGAAATTTACCACTCAAATGTATAGAGAA
>OX596383.1:18788512-18848512 GCA_951394425.1 Tipula unca | reverse complement strand
CCCGCTAATGGTTACGACTCTAACTAAGCCATCGTTTCCAGTATGGACTTCTTGTCTTTTCCTAAAGACCATTTTCCTGGTAGTACGTTTTCATCTTTAATAAGAATTACTCCCCTTTTGATATATTAGCTTGTCTTTTAGTCCATTTGCTTTGTTTTTGTATCAGTAACATATATTCGGTTACCCAAATTTTCAAATACTCTTGAGTTATTTTTTGAAGGAGCTCCCAACTTGTTAAATGGTTGATATTTTCGTTCAAAATGCTTGGTTCTGGCATTGTTCTCGTAGGTTCGCCTATCAGAAAATGACCGGGTGTCAATGTTGTAAAACCGCTAGGACCAGATGTCAGTGGGAAAAGTGATCGTGAATTCGGGCATGCTTCTATTTGTCAAACCACCCGTTTCATCAAACGTTAAATGTTGTTCTCCAATTATCCTACGCAAGTGGTGCAGTTTGATGGATTTAACAGCTGATTCCCAAAGTCCGCCCATATATGGTGTTCTTGGTGGTATATAATGCCATTGTGTACCATCTTTTGCAAGCTCTTCTGAATATTTTCCCGATAGTTCTTTTACTGCAATAGTGCGTTCGTTCCGTATAAATTTTGAAGCTCCTATGAAATTGGAACCACAGTCACTATAGAGGTCCGGGCAAAAACTTCGGCGTGCTGTGAAGCATTTGAATGCTGCTATGGAACCTCCTGATGACAAGTCGCTTACTATTTATATGTGAATATCTTTTACCGCAAAGCATATTACACATTTATTGATGTAACCGCCCTCGTTGGCACATTAAGTAGAGTCCTTGCTTTGCTATTCGAGGGTCTCGGGTTTGATTCCCGGTGGTGACCAAAAATCACGGTTGGGTGTTTTTAATGTGTACGAATATATATGTTTGTCCGGGTATTACATCGTGGGCCCATTAGTGGCATTGAGGGCTGGAACAATCCAGCCAACTTTAATTTTTTTGAGGTTTTACTGCTAATGGACCTTTAATTATCCTGTACCTTTGCCGAATAAAACCTAGTGTGAGTGTCTCTCCTCCATGTAAGGTGCTTAATCTATTATAGGAGCCATGTTAAGAGACTTTTATAAGGTAGTATTATTGGATGTTGAAAGTTGAAAGCAATCCTGGCGATAGACAGGCTTGAAAGTAATCCTGGCGGTAGACAGAGATTCACTTTGAAGTTCTACTTGGTTCTCTACTATTTTAAATGCTAACTGTTGTGTTAGTTTTAATTCTAATATTTGGCTATCATGAAGTTTCTTTGTTGTCAAATATCTTGGTAGATATGTTGTTGTTCTTCTTGTAAATCTAAGCACATAAGCGATGATCCTTGTTGCTTTAGGGAGTGATGAACAGCACTCTATAATACTCTATATACTATTTGTGCGTATTTCGATCTTCTCTTCTGTGGCTTCTACAATCTGTGGTAGTAGAGAGGCGTCCTGTGGATGATTAAGCCAGGTTGGGTCATTCCACCACAGTTGGTGGTTTAGTAACTTTGAAACATTTACGCTCCTTGATGTCCAATCTGCCAGATTGCCCCCTGATTTTACATTATTCCACTGTAGTGGAGATAATGTAGATTTAATTTCGGTGATCCTATTCGCCGCACACACGTTTTAAACTTATTTGGCTTTCCTCTAACCCAAGCCAAAGTTATCATAGAGTCTGTCCAAGCAAATGTTTTGATATTAGGCAGTAGTAACGCTTCTTTCGTTTTGCTTAGTAAAGTCTGGCTAACAACACAACGGCGCACAACTTTAATCTGGGAATTGTTAATTTTACCTTTTATGGACCTTTGTTTTTGCAATCACTTTGGTCACCTTGCTATCATCGGCCTTACAGTTGGATTTGTAATACACTACCGCTGCATATGCATCTTCCAATGCGTCACAGAAACCGTGCAGTTCGTCTAGCTCTTCTTTGTCGTGCCTGATCGTTGTAGCTTAATTTTCTCTAACATTTGTAATTGGTTGACATATGAGATCCATTTTGTTTGTATCCCAGTCTAAACCTAATGTCCATAGCTGCATGGTAATCTTTGCTTTAACAATAACGGGGGCAAACCATTCTACTGGATCAAACAATTTGGATGTTTCAGGTAACACTTTCGTCTTATTAACGAGTGCTTTAGTATCCAATGCTTTTATTTTAAATTGAAATATGTCCTCTCTAGGATTCCAAATGACACCTAAGGTTTTAATCGTTTCGGCAATTTCTATCGTATAGCTGCATTCCATATGTCCATATGTTCCTGTTGCTACTTCATAGCCTTAGGTTAAAACCGCCTTCCTTTAATAGCATTGTTAATTGTTGTTGCATTGATACTTCTTGTTGTATAGTGTTCGTACCTGTTATTACATCAACAAGATAAAAATCTTCAGTGATCGCCTTTTTTGCTGCTGCGGAGATTTGCATTGAGAATCCATCTCATGAGGAACTCACTAAGGCCATGCAAAGATTAAAACGAAATTGTCCACCTGGGATGGACTGCATTAATTCGGAGCTCTTGATCTACGGAGGGGATACTTTAACTTTCTTTTCGACCGTATTCGATTAGTATGGCGAACTGAAGTTATGTCTGATGAATGGAGAGTGGACGAGGGGGGATCCGCTGACCCGATTCTGTTTATTCTCATGTTAGAGTACATCTTTCGTAAAACTGAAACACCTCAGCGCAACATCTTATGTCACCAGTCCAATCAAGTGCTTGCATATACAGATGACATATGCGTGATTGAACTGAATAGCAATGGAGTGAAGGAAATACTTGATCCGCTTGTAGAGTTTTCAGCTTCTGCTGGACTCCAGATCAATTTGTCCAAAACGTTTAAGGGAGTGAGGAGGTTGAAATATTTGGGCTCTCTTATCACTCACGATAACAGTGTGAGTGAGGATATTAAAGTTCAGCTGGACACTGGCGGTCGGGCTTTGTATCCTCTAAGGCCACTGCTAAAATCTAAACACCTATCAAGTGCCGTGAACCTGAAGCTTTACAAAGCGTTGATCAGGCCCGGTGTTATGTATGGGTGTCAAAGTTGGGCGCTGATAGATGACACCAAAATACCTTAGAATTATTTTTAAAACTATAATGTATTCGGCGCTGAACATTTGATTTTTACAATATTTCTCAAAGTTTCAGAATTTTGATGGATACTTCATTTTTTAAAATACTTTTATAATTTTAATATGGCTCGTATCTGAGGAGTTGTATCACAATTCTGAATTTTAATTCAGCTTAGAAAAATTTAAATTTCTTGAAATTAAATGTTAAAATACGACAAATTTCATAGCCGAATTTCACGTATACGATTCTGAAGGTAAAATGTTAAATAAAGTAATTTTCAAATTTTGAATTTTCAATTCAGAAAATCAAGATAATTTTTTAGAATTTCGGCATTATACTCGATTTATGCAGAATTCATGCCCCATTCATGTCAGTACAGACATGAATTAATAATTTGCCGATTAAATCAATTCTATAGCCATGCGCCCTTGACTTAGCTGGTAAGAGTATAAGGCAAGGAAGCATAACAACCATAACAACAAGGTGCGAAATACTTGAAGAAACAAGTAGAATTCAAGAAAAAAAAATTTTTGGAGGCCTTTTATTGTGTATTGAGAATATTTAACTGTTTTCTGCAGTCCTAACACAGTGATCACTCCATCAGTTCGATTTCTTATTGATAAAACTTCGTGTTTAAGTTCAAAAGAAATAACGATTTTTTGATTAGCTGATATTACCCGAGATGGATCAGCTGATAGTACCCGATGGATCGACGGATTAATTTGGCTCAAAATTAGAAACTGATTCTATAACGAATGAAAAAACTGCCTGTAGCTGGACTGCATACACGTGTTTGTTACTTGGTTGGAACGTTTTTAAAAATGTAAATTTTGTAAAACACACTCTTTTGCGTTCGAAAATATCTGGTCAGCCTATTTAAACTTGAGAATGATGCTAGATGGCGCAATGGGATCATATGTATATGGCCCTATATTAGAAATACGGATTTTATTTAATGGTTCCCGAGAACCATGAGTACCGGAAAAAGTTTCGGATGTTTTCGACTTGGCATAATGTACACTTGCTTCAATAAATCGTTGAACACCAGCGGTATGTTGTAATTGGCGCAATGGGCTCATATGTATATAGCCCTATATACAAAATACGGATTTAAGTTGATGGTTCTCGAGTACCTGTCCTATTTTTTCGTCTACACATTCTTCATCTAATCACAATATACGGCTGGTGTTCAACGATTCATCACAGCAAGTTCTCAAGAACCGCATTAGTTAAACTCCTATAATTTAATGTATGGGGCCATATTAACTTGACTTTTTGAGCCTATTGTGCCAATTGCTTCGTACGACAAAAATATATAAGCTAACATGTTGTTTACAAATTTTTAAAATGATCATGTCAAATTTTGGGATGATTTTCAAAATCCTGGGATGGGATGGGATGAGTTAGTTGCCTGATGAACATTTTTAATTTTTTTGGGAATGGGATAACTTGACACATTTGCATAATTGACCATTTCGTTTTCATCCACTACAGTATGAATTGATTTGAATATCTCCTGTTTTGAAATTTATATATAGCATCAATATTTATGGCAGCCACTATCGTACGTTCACTTAACCGTTGGTGATTAAGGTAATAATTAATTATCTTTGAATAATAATTATTTAAAAATTAATTATTAATTGACGAGCACAACAAAAACACAATGTTTCCAACGATATTCGTACTATAACACCAAGCAGTATGTTAAAATGGCAGTTGTATTATTAACAAATTAAAAATTTATGTTACAAATAAATTTTCTTATGAAAATAGCTGATTTCATTATAACAATTACTATTACTAGCACTATTGTCGTCCATATATGCAATATGCATGAAATATTTTAAATCCACGCATTGAGTTAAAGTTATTGTGTCACCACAAATTTTCTAACGCTTTTTATATTTTATGACTTCGAGAAAGCATAATGGAGCGATGAATATATATTAACATAACAAACTATAGGCCTTAATTTAATGCGAATGATGTTTTTTTGTTTTCCGAAAATATCTTTCGAAAATACCTTAGTTAACAATCCGTGAATTTTTTTATGTGCTTGCATAAGTTGACAGTAGATTTATTTGGTGTTGTGTTTTTCGTACTTCCTTTGGAATATTGTAGTAAAAACAGAAACTTGAAGGGGAAGATATTGAAATGCTATCGTATGAATGCGCAATACAGGGCGTGGCAAAATTTGTTTAATTTGTTTTTCTATTTGGAAAAGTGTTAGGAAAACCGCGCTTTTTATATCTTTATCATATGAAGGATTTTCTTCTGTATACATTCATACATTCGCATGTACATATATATATAGGTATATATATATATAATATATATATATATATATATATATATATATATATATATATATATATATATATATAATATATATATATATATATATATATATATATATATATATATATATATATATATATATATATATATATATATATATATATATATATGTATATATATATATATATATATATATATATATATATATATATATATATATATATATATATATATATATATATATATATATATATATTCCATGAATTTCTTTTGTGAGGTAAATTTAATTTCAATAGACACAATAGACAAGCATAGTCCCAAATTGGTCCAAAGCCCAACCATATTTCAAGCCCTACCCCACTCACCGAGCTTACCAAGAAACGTTGAAAATCCCTAACGTCGATCTTACTAAGATCCATCAGGCCATCCAAATGGGAAGTTCCCACAAATTTATTCTGCTGTACACGAGACGAGGACAGGTGGAGCACTGATTCTTCCTCCTCGTCATCGCCGCAGCTATGGCAGAAATTGTGGACGGGGAGACGCAGTACTAGGCAATGTCTCTTTGTGGCTTAAACGACCATACCAATATGGTGCCGCTGAAGCAGTATCAGCAGACCGGATCTTACCCGGAGTAAAGTCTAGGCCATATTTGACTAGTTGTTACACAGGAATTAGCGTAAGACCGCCTGTCGTTCGTTTCTTTCATAGATTCTTCCTGAAACAGCCGTTTACAAGAAGCGAGCGTTCTCTTGATATCCACCCGGCTTTGTGAGGTAAGTCATACTATGTCCTGACGGGCAGGCTCATTTGCCTTTCCATTTCCTACAATATTGAAGTGCCCTGGCATCCACGTCAAGTTGGTGCCAAGGCACTTTAATATTGTAGGGAATGAAAATTCCTTAAATGAAAATCATTTGATAAGTAAATGTTGGGAGAACAAAAAGAGGGGTTGACCTCCGTGCCTCAAATAATACCCCACTGCCGACCCCTCCATCCCTTTTAGAGCCATCCGTGAAAGTCACGCCTCATTGTTCATAACCTTCGAACACAATCAGTCGTCTTTGGTAGGACACTCAGTTATAAACCTCACTTCTGAATGCTTCAATTATACACAAGCGAAGAACAAAAGTTTCAAGTTAGCCACAATTTTTAATGCTGACCACCAGACGACAGTAGCATGGGTTTGACCACTGATAAATACAGCCAGTATACTATTTGGGGCTTCATACCCTATCTATTTCAAATGGCATTTTTACAGGATTAGGGAGCTATAGTAGCTTTTTTTATCCTTTCTAAGATCTTTGGTGGTTTCCAGATTAGTTTGCTATCCAAAAGGTATTTTGCTCTATTCGCAAAGATCATGCGAGCACCGTTTAGTATTGGCGGGTCACACTGACCAAAAATTGTGCTTCCTGGTAGAGAGGACCAGCTCCGTTTTCTTGTTGAGCCAAGTCCCAATCATTAGCCACAGAAGAAGTCTTAGTATATTCGTTAGTATCATCTGAGTTGGCAGCTCACTAACTTTTCTATGACAGGAGGTAAGCTGACCGTCAAGTAACCGAAAAGTATCAAGTCTTCTCTTATATTCATTTTGTGCCACTAAGAAATTATCCAAATCAATTTGTCGATTCAAATTGTTTGCTTTGTTTTTTAATTCCGTATCGGATTTTTTTAACTGGTTTCGGTCAAAGTACCAAAAAGGTTTATTATCAGACTTCTGTTTCGCAATAAGAGGAAGAAGAAAATTGAAATCTCAAGTGAGGATACAAGTACCTCAATGTTGTTGTTCAATCAAATTTCTCACGTAAAGAAGCCAGCTCGAAAGAGAAAATCCCCAAGCAGTTAATTTTCTGTTACGATATGGCTTTAGCAGCGGTCGTTTAATGTTAAACAAGATACACCTGTGATCCGAAGTAAGAACATCATCCGTTATACCCTCCAATCAGAAACTAAATTAATGATAGACACAGGAGCCCAATTTAGGGTCAATCAGCTCAAGCCGAACAGAATTAAAAAAAGTCGGCTCGCATCCTATATTGAGAACTTTGAGCTCAGAAGAGCTTATATACAATGTAATTGAACAAAAAAAATCCCCTGTGATTGTTATTCGTACTACCCCAAATCGAGTGAACATCATTAGCAGCACATCGAATCACAAGAGGGATGTGCGTATATATGCCCGCTCCATGACACAAGATTAACCAGCTCCCCTGAAGGAGGAGGTGATACAGTCGAGTCATACTGTAAATATACTGATGCGAGCATCAGTTTAGTGCCAGCTACATTCATTCATTCTTAGCACAGCTTGCTCAGCGGCGTTTCGCCTGAAATGTGTTGGGGCATGGAACTCATTCGGTACTATATCGAGACATAGGTTAATTCTTAGTTAATTCTTTTTTAAACCAGCTGTGCCGGAAATTGACATGTTTAACGACAAGCTGTTGCCTGAATTTAACTTTTACAAATCATTCGAGGTGGTTTAGGTTAGGTTAGGTTAGGTAAGGGTGGCTGTCCTAAAGGACTAGAATAGACACAAAATTTGTCCGTAGCTGTACCACATTCGAGTTTCCTCCTCTTCACTCGCTAAACCATCCTGAGCTTACCAAGAAGCGTTTAAAGTCCCGGATCTCGATTTTACTAAGATCCGAGAGGTCGTTCAAAGGGGAAGTTCCCATAAATTTTGTTCTGCTGTACGCTAGACTAGTTGCCGTCGAAGCGATATCAGTTGGCCTGATCTGGACCGGTTAAGTCGAGGCCAGATCTGCCTGGTTGTTACACACGAACTGGCTCTAGACCATCTGACGTTCGTTTCTTTTATGGCTTCTTCCTGAAGCAGCAGTTTACATGAAGCAAGCGGTATCTTTATATCCCGTCTGCTTTGGGTTATTAGGCGTGCTGTACCCTTGCGGGCCAACTCATCTGCCATTTCATTCCCTGCGATATTGAAATGCCCTGGCACCCACGTCAAGCGGATGTTGAACTGATCAGCCATCTCATTTAAAGATGCCAGACAGTTCTGGGCTACCTTCGACGTCAGGAAGTATGATTGTAGGGCCTTATTGTCCATAACCGTTTCGTTCACCCAGTCCTCTCTGGTGGGAAACTCAGTTTGGAATTTAATCTCAACAGATGGCAAAGGGATAGCGTAGTCGGTAGCTCCCGGAATACCCCTGTTGCATAGGATAGATGAGTGCCCTGCATTATTACAGGTCCACATAGATATGGATTTGAGCCGAATGGCTGTGTAAGATGCAAGCTGCTCGGCCGCATTATCCAAGGGAGTAAGATGAAAGAGAATCTCTAGAGCTTGAGTAGGTGTGCTCCTGAGAGCCCCACTTATACACAAGCAGGCCGTTCTTTGGACTTTCATCAATAGTTTAAGGTTGGCCATAACTTTTAACGCTGGCCACCAGACGACAACCCCATACAGCAGTATAGGTTTGACCACTGAGACGTAGAGCCAGTGTACTCTGTGGGGCTCCATACCCCATCTCTTTCCAATGGCATTTTTGCAGGAGTAGAGCGCTATAGTAGCTTTCTTTACTCTCTCTACGATGTTTGGTTTCCAGCTTAGCTTGCTGTCCAAAAGTAGTCCGAGGTATTTTGCTCTATACGTAAAGATCAAGCGAGTACCATTTAATGTCGGCGTGTCACACTGAGGAAGTTTGTGCTTCCTGGTAAAGAGGACCAGCTCCGTTTTCTGTGGGTTTGCGTTCAATCCGCAGCCGCGTGCCCACTCAGAGAGGTAGCCAAGCGCACACTGCATGCGCTCACTCAGCGTACTAGGATATTTACCGAAGACCGCAATAGCAACGTCATCCGCGTAAACAACCACCTTGACGCCTTGCCCTTCCAGGTTTAGTAACAGGTCATTTATGACCAAGTTCCAAAGAAGGGGGGATAGAACCCCACCTTGGGGTGTCCCTCTGCTCACGTATCTGCCGGCAGACGTCCCACCCAGATAAGCTGTCACGATCCTGCTTCTAAGCATATGATCTATCCAGCCCCTGAGTGACGCGTCTACCCCCAGACACGCCCCAGACACAAGGGCCCGAGTAATTGCGCCCGGTCTGACGTTGCTAAAGGCCCCCTCTATATCCAACAAGGTCACCATTGAATATTCCTTATATTCAAGTGATTTCTCAATCGGGCCTATAAGGGAGTAGAGAGCTGTTTCCGATCGTCCCATACAGTACGCGTGTTGAGATCCCGACAGCTCGCCCGGCTTGATTGAGCCTCTATTAGTCTTTCCAGTGTTTTCAACAGAAAAGAAGATAAGCTTATGGGCCTAAAGTCTTTGGAATAGCAATGAGAGCTTTTTCCCGCCTTAGGTATAAATATTACTTTTACTTCAGTCCACTTTCTAGGAATGTGACAAAGTTCTAGGCTGCCTTTGAAGATAACTTCCAGCCAGGGTAGGGTTAAGTTAATAGTTCGCTGGATATCCGCTGGGATAATGCCATCAGGTCCTGCCGACTTATATGGCTTAAACCTGTTTATTGCCCATAGGATATTCCGCCTTTTTACTATATGACTTACGGAGTCTATACCCCTATTTATCATGGGTCTCTCCGGAGCTAGTACCGAGCACTCCGGAAAATGCGTTTCTAGTAATAGCTCCAGGGATTCCTCACTACATGTAGTCCATGAACCATCCGGTCGTTGTAGATAACTCGGGATGGAAGGACTAGAACATAGTACTTTGCGTAGCCTGGCCGCCTCCGAGGACTCCTGTATATTGCCACAGTAGAGCTTCCAGGCCCTCGTTTTGGCTGCTCTCAGCTCGTACTTATAGGTTTTGAGGACTTCTTTATAACAGTCCCAATCTGCAGCAGCATTTGTGTTCCTCGCTTCCTTGAACAGTCTCCTGCATTTCATACGAGTACCTTGGAGTTCTCTCGACCACCAGGGTGGCCGAGATTTACCCAAGGGTCTACTGATAGGACATGCACCTAACATGGCCTTGTTAAAAGCATCAGATAGCTTGGTTACTAGAGCATCAAGCTCCTGTGTAGATGCAGGAGGGTTTGGAACTGATACCGGTAATAAGTTACCCAGAATGGTTCTGAAACAATCCCAATCAGTTTTCCTCCTATTTCTGAAGGGTGGTTTGCTAGTGGGTTTTGTATCCACTTCGTACTGGAGATAACAATGGTCAGAAAAGGAATGGTCTTCAGACACTTTCCAGTTCAATACCCTCTCCTTAATAAAATCCGAGACAAGTGTGATGTCCAACACTTCCTGTCTATTTTTAGTAATGAAGGTTGGCTTACACCCGATATTACATATATTTAGGTTAGTACTTAAAATAAAATCAAGGAGTAACTCACCTCGCCAGTTTATGTCTGTACTACCCCAAATTGAGTGATGCGCATTAGCATCACTTTCACTACCCATGATGACTCCTACCTTTCGTTTTCGAGCCTCCATTATTGCACTGCCCAACCTACCTGGTGGTACATTTTATTAGCGGCCGATATTAGCCAGAGATTTTGCCCATCCATCTCGATGCTAGTCACCACTACATCAGCGTTGCTGTAATTCAGTAGTATAAAAATATTCAGATTATTTCTAGCGAGAATGCAAGAACGTATCTTACCTTCATTTTTCGCATGTAGTATTTTATATTTGGGAGTTCTGAGACCCAGCACTCGGTCACCATTGACCCAAGGTTCCTGGACCAGAACCACATCAATGGACTCAGATTCCATTTTTAGAAGAAGGCCCGCCGAGGCGGCTTTACAGTGATGGAGGTTGATCTGAAGGATCTTAAGCATTAGTTATTGCTTCCCTCCACCACTGTTGAGTCAGACTCCTCTGACATCGATTCGTCCGTTAGGTGCGCACAGTTTAGTCCCAATGATCTCATTAATTCGGAGTTTATCAAGAAAATAAAATTAAAAAAAATTAATAATTATGATCCGTATCTGCCATTTTAATTTGGCTATGGTACACTTTATTAACCTACTGTATGGTATTTTTATGTATTAAATTATTTTTAAGTAAGTATATAAGTATTGTTTATATACATAATTATGCACAACTTATATTTATGTACATGGTGTCATAATAGCAAAATACGTTTACATATTATGGATTGTATATAGGTTGTACAGGTTTTTGTTATGGTGGTATATGAATTTTGAAATCGACAACAAGAATGAAAAATTGGATGATCGAGAGTATCTTGAAAACTGTGAAATCGTAGATAGGTACCAAATTGGCATCTACGATATTAAAAATTATAATAATATATAGTATAAAAAAAAAAATAAAATTGGTAAAACGGATTCTTTGTCGATGATAATGACGGCCGATCTGTGATCTGCTTCCGCCTTTACTTCTTCTAACCTGGCAACCTTCCAGGTGGCCGTTGGCAGATCCGGATTGCTGATTTTCAACATTTCCAAGATCTCCCTTGGATCACTAGGCTCAGCAGAGATCCAGGCTCGCGCCCTTAATTGGCGGACGAACCTCGTACGGCAAAGCGAGGGGGGAAGACGGAAGAGTGTTTCAGCGCTCAAGCTTCCCTAGTTACAAGTGTCGATAAAGAACTTACTCATAACTAACATTTAATTACATTCTCCAAAATATTGGGATTAGTCCAAATATTCCAACATTGACGACAGTAAACACGTAACAAAAACATAGACCATGACCACATGACATACAGTTCCATACAACTGTATAACATCCATAAGTACATTATCTGCTCATATTCACAATCGTGTAAAATACCCCAAACACACACGTATAGAGTGTATATAGTTTTGTATAAAAACAATTCATTTATACAAGATTGATGCTACAGACACCTCAATAGAACTATCAAACACCCACATATACAATAGCCTGCAGGGAATTTCTTCCCTAGTCACCACTTCTAATTTGGCCCCCGGCCAGACTTCCCCCAGGCTGCCGATCGCCTTTTTGTAGAGGGTCACCAACCTTTCATCGGCACAGGCAGTCAGTTTGACGTGATTCCGGTGCCATCCTCCGTCTCGGCAAGACGGAGCAGGTCCTGGGTTCTCCCTCATAATTTTTAGGAAGATGGCGGCTAAGGCCTTCTCCTCCTTCCTCCAGTTAAGGGCCGTAATGCTCCCATCTTCTTGAGCTCTGTCCACGACTGCCATGATCAGGTGCTCCTTTAGCACCTCGTTGAAGGGCCTGGTGACATCCGGAACCCGTTTCTTTTTAGCCTCCGTAGGCGGTTCATCATTAGATCTCTGCCTTTTCGGCTGTGAGATCTCGGAACCCTCCTGATGTGGCTCAGTGATACGCCTTGCCCACGCAAGCGTATCTCTGTCCCTATCCGTTCTCTGCTCCAACGGAATGTTGCTGATCTTGGAGATCATGCGCCAGGCTCTCTTCCTGTTCTGATAGTTCGCTGACACTGGAGGGCCAGCATTCGTGCCTTTGTCCTTTGGTTTCGAGGGGCCAGCCTCATTTGGTCTTAAGCCCCTAATTGCGCTATGGAGACCGGGCCTAAAGGCCGATGTCTCCACAACACTGATTTCCGGTTTTATAAGAGCACCGGTCTCTTTTTTTTGTAAATTTTCGAGGTGGTTTACTCAATTTTCGAGGTGCTTTACTCATCGAAAGATATGTGGTTCTCACCAAACCTTCTCAAGCGAATATCTGAATCGATAGGATTTTTTTAGATGGCTCGCTTTCTGAACAGGGTGCTGGCTTTGCTATCTGCTGCCCATCGCTGGGTCTGAGAACTTCTGGCAGTTTGAGTACTTACTGTACTATTTCTTAAGCGGAATTGATCGCAGTTACTCGCTGTGCCATTATATCTATTAATTTCGGGGTTAATGGTGACAATATTATATTCTGTACTTAAATAATCCTTTGATCAACTCTTGACTGGTGAAGGATTGTAAGAATTTTTTGAATGTTCTCTGCCGTAATAAAAAAGTTACAGTCTTTTGGGTACATGCGCATTGTGACATTGAAGGTAATCAACTCGCAGACAATTTGGCAAAAATTGGTTCACGTTCATGTTTCAATGGACTTGAACCTGCTGCTCCATTGCCTCTTTACATTGGAAAACGAAATCAAAAATGCTGATTTACTTCACTTAAAGCAAGCGTGGTCATCCACCCCCACCTGCCATTAGCGTGGTCATTCATCCCCACCTGCCATAATAGATTATGTATTAATTATGGGTGCGTTCAAAATGCGAATTTAAATGTCTATTACAGAAATAATGAAAATTAGATACACTTGGCCATATTCCATAGCTGTATCCAAAAATCTTTTTAGAATGCTATTTCCATCTAATAATTCGAATTCATTATATCGGTATATGGTAGTTCCCATGGATTTTCATTTTCGGTGAATTGTCGTTTTCAAGTATAATATGGGTGATTTTCATCAGATCTGTGACCTCGATATTGTACAGAGTTCGGTATGTACCATCTTCCTCGCGTTTTAGGCTGTAAATTACACGTATGATTCTTCTCTTAAATGCAAGGGGCCACTACTCGTCCGTAAGCGTCCAACTTTCACATCCATATACCTAACAATGGGCCTGATCAACGCTTCGTAAAGCTTGAGGTTTACGGCACTTGATAGGTATTTAGATTTTATCAGCCTTATAGGACACAAAACATGACTGCTTGCAACCAGCCGCTCTCTATCCTCACCCACACTGTTATCGTGAGTGATAATAGAGCCCAAATATTTGATCCTCCTCACTCCTTCAAACATGACCACTACTAAAATCCGGTGTGCCATTGTTCCTATACCCAGAGATCAAGTATTTTGTTTTGGACTCATTGATCTGAAGCCCAATAGAAGCCGAAAGTCATCACCTGATTGGACTGGTGATATTTGATGTTGCGCAGGGGTGTTTCGGTTTTACGAAAGAATCGATTTAATTGGTGTTTAATTTACATTAAAATTTAAATAAATTGCGGTTTCAAAAATCAAAAATTAAATGTCCGTCTTCAAATGAGATTATGGTTTCTTTAATATTGATAACCGTCAACTACACCAGTTAAATAAATAGTTGACACTAACTTGGTGGCTGATAGTACTCGCTTGATCTTGGTGGATAGAGCGAAATACATAGGGATACTTTTGGACAGCAAGCTAAGCTGGAAACCAAACCTTTTAGAAAGGGTCAGGAAAGCTACTATAGCGCTCTACTCCGGTAAAAATAGCATTGGGAAGAGATGGGGTATGGAGCTCCACATGACCCAAGTACACCGTCACTGTCTAGTGGCCAGCGTTGAAAAGTATCGCTAACCTGAAAATTTTCATGAAAGTCCAAAGAACTGCCTGTTTGTGTATGCGAGCGCACCTATCCAAGCCTTGGAGTTTCTCTTTCTTCTAACCCCATTGGATCTTGCGGCCACGCAATTTACAACTTGCAAATTCATATCCATGTAGACCTGTAACAACATAGTCCACTCTACTATTTCGTGCAAAGGGGATATTCCCGATTCTACTGACTGCGCTATCCCATCGCCATCTTCCAAGGTGAGATTCTTAGATGAGCTTCCCACCAAAGAGGATTGAATGAGTGACATGAGTATGTACAATACGACGCTGAGCTTTTTCACGAATGGTTCAAAAAGGAATGGAGGGGTCGGTTATTTTGTGAGGTATTCTGTGATGCACTGAGCTTGCTCATCACAATGCAGGCCAAGATCAAGATCGCTTGCTTGATAAAGCCTGCTGCTAGGGCGGCACCATATTAATATTGTCGTGGGAGTTATAATGGGACATTACCTAATAGGGGTACATGCAAGCGGACTGGGCGCCCCCACCAATGATTTCTGCCTTAGCTGCGGTGATGAGGAGGAGGAAGAAACAGTGCTCCACCTGATTTGCACCTGTCTTCGTCTAGTATCCAGCAGAATAAATGATCGACATCAGAGGTTATCAAAGCTTCTTGGTAAGCGCAGGATAGTTCGATGAGTAAGGAGGAGAAAACTCAAATGTGGTATAGCTACGGACCAATTTGTGTCTATGCTAGACCTTTAGGACGGCCACCATAACCTAACACAACCTAAGTTGGTAGCTATAGTACAAGGATAAGTACAAATTGATACAAGAATACATAACTCGGTACATTTGTGTCTGTTTCAAATTATTTTGATAGCCTGTGATTTCTTCTTCACACGTGAAACACTTGTCTCACATCCTATTTACGTATATATATATTTATGAAAACAAGCAACTAATTTTGGCACCGAAATAAATCGTTTTGTTATAACTTAATTTCCGTCCGATATAACGCAACAATCGATTATATGTAATTAGCGTAATTGAAATACATTTTCTGTAAGAAATTTTTGGCATTAAGATTTTTTCTTATAATGTGCAAAAAAAATATGGTTTAAGTTTTATTGTTTGATATTGTTTTTTATACAACAGATTGTTGCATTCTAGCTGGAGTAATCCCAATTTTTTTTTTTAAAAAAAAGGACTTGGCATAGACACTTTCTTGTTCCATATAGCCTTACGTTACATTCACACAACATTCATTCAATCCATCATTGGATCCATTCAATCATCCCATTCACACAAGTACAGTATACCACCAGCACCGAGCAAATAGCGCAGTGGATAAAGCTGCGACGTTTGGATCGGGAGGTACCGGGTTCGAATCCCAACAGAGGCGGGATGCAAAAGGGATTTTTCATCTCCCGATTACGATCAATTTTACGATAAATTGAAAACATCTATGACCCTCTGTTGGAATGTAGAACTCATGGGCCGACCCATCTTTCATGTCACTGTACAGGGTGACATGGAGCTATGCAATGCGCAGATGGTATACTGTACTTGTGTGAATGGGATGAATGAATGGTTTGAATGAATGTTTGTGTGAATGTAAGGTAAGGCTATGGACCAAAAGAGTGTCAACACCTTTTTAAAAAAAAAAAAAAAAAAAAAATACCACCAGCACATTTCATAGCTCCGTGTCACCCTGTACAGTGACATGGAAGATGGGTCGGCTCATGAGTTCTACATTCCAACAGAGGGTCATAGATGTTTTCAATTTAATCACCGATCGTAATCGGGAGATGAAAAATCCCTTTTGCATCCCGCCTCTGTTGGGATTCGAAACCCGGTACCTCCCGATCCAAACATCGCAGCTTTAACCACTGCGCTATTTGCTCGGTCAAATCAAAAAAAAAAAAAATTCCAAGTTTCGTTTTTCTGTGCGATTTAATGATGTACGTATATATACAAATAAGTAAAATGGATACTTGAATAATGATTTACAGGTAAATCTAGCTGGGTGTTGAATATGCGAGCTTTTTTTTAGCCTCTAATTAAATTCACAGGAAACTATTACTCTCTGAGTTGAGCAACAAAATATGAGGATCCATCCCATAGGGAATTCACTAAGACCACCAGAATTCACTAAGAGATTAAAACGAAACCGATTACCTGAGGTGGACTGCATTAATTCGGTGGGAATACTTTGTGGAACTGTCTTTTGGGCCTTATACGATTAGTGTGACGAAGCGAAGTTATAGCTGACAAATGAAAATTGATATGCGATAAGCCCCATCTTCAACAAGGCAGACAGCTTGAATTGTGAGAATTATAGCTCTCCTTTGAACAGTAAACAAGTTACTGTTCTACATTATATTGGATAGGATCACCTATCTAGCAGAGGGCTTGGTTGGTGACTATCAAGAACGATTTCGTCCAAATCGATCCGTCATTCGTACCCGAATATCAAAGATTCCTGGATTTTAGGAAGGCATACGACTAGATCAATCGAGGGAGTTTGTCGTGTGCCCTGGAATACCTATAGGAATGCCAACAAAATTAGTTCGATTATGTAGAATGGCAGTGACGTAGTCTCAATGCTGTGTTAAATTTGAGAACAGGCTGTCGAGAAGTTTTACAGCTAACTCAGGTGTTCGGCAAGGAGATGCCCTGTCCCCGATATTCTTTAATCTCATGTTGGAGTACACCTTTCGTTAAACTGAATCACTACAGCGCAACATCTTATATCGTCAGTCCAATCAATTGCTTGCATATGCTGAGCTAAATACTTGATACGCTTGTAGACTTTTCAGTTTTTGTTAGACTCCAGTCCAGATCAAAATACATGATTGCGGGAGTGGGGACTGGGAGGTTCAAATATTTGGGCTCCCTTATCTTTCTAACCATCTGACGAGTACGAGAGCTTATATTTGAAAGACGAATCATGCGTGTGATTTCCGGCCCAAATCGAAGAAGATGATACATACCGAGCTCTACACAATATCAAGATCAGACATTTGATGAAGATCCCCGAAATTGTACATGAAGTAACGTCTCAGCGATTATGCTGGATCGGTTAAGTGTTGCGTGCTGTGATGCAGTGATCCGAATTGTGCAGTGATCTTTGAAAGGATAGCCACCATATGGTAGGCGCAGGGGTTTTTGCAGGCGGCAATGGCTCCACGATGTAGAGAACGATTTGGCTTCTTCAGATTGTCTAACACGGTGGGAAGACCAAGCTCATGGAAACCACTGGAGCCAAATTGTTGACACAGTTATTAATGATAATAATTACTTTCTGAGGATGTATGCGCTAAGGTAGCATACGAATTTCAATGGATTTTTGTCTTGCATTAGAACTATATTTGTACAATTGTCAGCATTCTATAGTTCTGGTCAGCCAACGATCAGATGAAAGAGTGACAATCAAAAAAGAGGGCAGATGACAGTTAAAAAACATTTTTTTTATTTACAGATGAAAATGCTACCATTACATCGAAGGTAAATTATTTTGTTTACCGTTTTGTACATGAATGTGGCAACAAGTCATAAGTTACAATATTTTACGAGCTATTTGAATGATATACAAGATGTGCGGCCACCTTCCAGAGTCATATGTCGGAAAATCAAAATATATTATACAACATTACGGTGCTACCCACCTTAAATTGAAAATTGAATCACTCACTTCAAATTTCAAAAATTCTCGAACTACGTATGTTTTTCGTTTTATTTTTATGAATCGTCATTAATTATATCAAAAACTACAAATTTTTTCGATTTGTAAAAATAAAATCTTTAAGAAAATTTTGAAATGCGAAAACGAAAAACGTATATAGAGAGGTTAGAGATATGCGATGAATGAGATACAATAAAAAAAAATTCAAGGTCTTATTCGCGAAATATAAAGAAAACAATGCGCGATGTCTAATGTGACATATTATTATAATTATTGAGTGACGATACGTGTTTGATTACAGTCTATAAAAAAAAAATCTTGAATTGAGTGTCATTCGAATAGATGGCGATTGCCAAATGCCAATCAAATAGGTCGAATAGTAAAATGTGCTCAAATCATGCAAAAAATGTTCGCTTAAACTTAAGTTGAATAATTATGATGTCATATTTTGGTTGGTTTAATTTTGATATCGAATCGGTGTCCAGACTACAGATTCAAATTCAAATGTTAAAAGAAATGTCTATATTATCTATATTAGTATATTGTATTGTCACTATCGATTCGCGTGAAGTTTGTCCTAAAATTAAAAAAACAATAATTAGGACACATGTAGTGTGTCTTAGTGAGTATAAAATTAATGTTGAAACATTAAGGCGATTATTAAAAACAATCAATTTGGGCTCTCTTATCTCTCACGATAACAGTGTGGGTGAGGATATTAAAGTGCAGTTGGTAGCAGGCAGTCCTGCTTTATACCCTCTAAGGCCACTGCTACTGTGATGTTGAAGGTTTATAAAGCGTTGATCAGGCCCGTTTTTATGTGGATGTGAAAGTTGGGCGCTGGCGGATGAGTACGAGATATGGCTCCTTACATTTGAGAGAAGAATCATTCGTGTGATTTACGGCTAACAACGCGAAGGATATGGTACATACCGAGATGTACAATCAATGTCGAGATCAGAGATCTATTGAAGATCCCCGATATAATATGTGCATAAGATAACAACGCTTCATGGAGGCATACAACTAACGTTGGCAAATGTCCTTTATAAATTCTGGATTATTTTATACAGAAATGGGTCACATACCAGCCTCCAAAGTGACTCCGTTATACGGCTATGCAGCAACGTGGGCATTGATTTTGCCGGACTCATTCAACTGAAGAACAAGATAGGAAAAGGTCAGATCACATATAAGTGGTACATTGCGGTATTTGACTGCATAGCCACTGCAAGGCTATACATATAGAAGTAGTTACTAGATGAAGAACACAGGCATTCATAGTGGCCTTCCGCAGATTCACGTCATACAGAGGTCTGTCTACAGACATATATTCTGATAGGCGGATCGAGTGTTGAAGCAACATAGCGCAGGAAAACTGCAACCCTAGAACCAGATCTTGCTGGGTTATTGCAGGATAATAAAAAAAATCTAGCACTTTATACCTCCAGCTGCACAACACTTTGATGGAATATAGGTGGCAGAGGCAAAATCCATAAAAACACTCATAAGAAGGTCATACAGGAACTAACATTTGAAAAAACAACAACAATTACAGCCCAAATCTACACGTAAAACGACAAATATGGGTCTACATTGCCATACATTCCAGTTTATTTGTGGATTCTACCATCATAAGATTGTTGATGTATATCGATTGCTTTTCTATTTATAAGTTTTCATAATTGTGTTTTCCTGTTGTTCTATGCAACTCACTAATTTTACATAATGGTATATCAAGGTTGATACGTTCTTTTACATATATTTTTCCATTAGGTTTTTGCAGTAGGAATTAATTATAAACAATTTGCAATCATTAACATACATCTATTGTTAATAAACGTATGCCAAATACTCATGTCATGAGTGACATCTGCGGTTGACAGTAAATTACATAACACAGTATACATTGTCTTATGTTTTCACAATGTTTTTATGATGCAATTCTAACCTTTTATACGAATCAATTTGATTTTATTTAACATGAATGATGGATGTTCCTCGTTCTATATGTATATAGCAAATGAACTAAAGGGTTCAACAATAATAGGTAATTAGCTAAATTATATAATTCAACACCTCTATTTATAAGTGATAGTATTTTATTAAAAAAATTAATTAATTAAATTTCGATACCAAATTTTAGTCGACCTTTCCAAGTACTCACATACTAAAATACACGGAAAAGGCTCTAGCACTCATGCAAGACTAATTTTCGTGTGTTTCACTATGTGGCAGCTGAGCAAGGTGGACTAAAATTTGGTATATATACGAATATACATTTTCGGTAATATATAAAACACTGCGCGACTTAAACTAAGCGAACTACTGTTACAAGAATACTCTTTCATACGATATCCCACTTAGATTTTTGTTTGGCCATCAATCTTTGGCCTCTCCAAGAATTGCCACAGAATTATTTATTTTGATTGGACTAGTTGTGGTTTCAAATAAGTTATATAACTGTGCCAAATTTTAAATTTGTTTTTAAATTTGTTGCATTTGCAGTTTGCAGAAAATTGTCTGTGACATGCAAACAAGCAGACAACGAAGTCTCATCATTAGGGTTTGTTTTTAACTTTTGAAATTTTTTGCGCTACTTAAAAGTAAATTTTAGATATTTTGTGATTGAATCAAGGGCCAGTTAGGGCACGAACGGCTTTACAACATTATGGGGCTTATAATTATTGATTAGACCTGAAATTATCGTTTAGGATCTTCGGGTATTATTATTATTATTAAAATTGGTTGGAACCCACGAGGATTCCGCTCTCAATGCCATAAAGGCCCATGACGCAAGCCCAGGAATCCCAATTCGCAAACGCGCACTACTGCCTTAGTAAAAAAATTAAATTAAATAAATTAAATCAAGAGCCAGCATCATTAAGAAGGTTTGGTTGCTGAATTAGACAAATATCTGTATGCATTATAGAAAGCAATTTCCTTAATTCAAATGAAGCTGACTTACTGTGTTGCAAGTTGATCCGTTTTCTTCTAATCTTGGATGACATTGTAAATTCGGGCAAAAGAGAGAATAAAAGTTGTGCGCGGACCAGAAATAATCTGGAAAGATATCCTCTCCAGAACGTACTGCAACAACAAGCCGGAACCAGTTATACGAAGGATTTCTGGTCAACCCGGAAAACAATCGACTGGCGATTCATCTCACGTTTACAACGGGCAACCTTCCATCCCATAATTGAAATAGTTGGATTTATCAGTTTGATATTGGTGGTTACTACACATGGATCCTCAGGCGGGCCAGGAAACCATGTTAGTAAAAGAAGAGGTTTTGGAAGCTCGACAACCACTCTAAACATCTTTCATTTTGGAGATTACCTGACAAAACCACTTGTAAGTTTTGTCATTATTGCACCTGCAAGCATTTGCGGTACTTTCAAATTTTGAGTCAAGAACTCGAGGCGGTGCAAAGATAAAATAGACTCTATATATAGCTAGAAGCGGAGTCGAAGACATGGCTCCAGTAACAGCCCTAAATACGATATTTTGGAAACTGTTGAGTTTGGCAAGTGGTGATTTAAAGTTGACTACTCGGCCACCAAACCACACATGCATATGTTAGCATTGGTAGAACCAGTGATTTGTACATGAAAAAAACGATTTTGGGTGACAAGAGTTACCAAAAGCTCTTCTGCATTGCCATAAAATCGCTGTAGATTTTTGTAGTTTGTAATCCAGATGATACTTCCAAGAGAGTTTATAATCTAAACATATACTAAGGCGTTTGACGTAGGCTGACCTATTAATCATACACCCAAAAAATATGGCACAGAAAATGCATCAGTATTCCTACGTCTAGTGAGTACAACTAAGTCAGTTTTGTCAGTTTGGATCGGGAGGTACCGGGTTCGAATCCCAACAGAGGCGGGATGCAAAAGGGATTTTTCATCTCCCGATTACGATCGGTGATTAAATTGAAAACATCTATGACCCTCTGTTGGAATGTAGAACTCATGGGCCGACCCATCTTTCATGTCACTGTACAGGGTGACATGGAGCTATGCAATGCGCAGATGGTATACTGTACTTGTGTGAATGGGATGAATGAATGGTTTGAATGAATGTTTGTGTGAATGTAAGGTAAGGCTATGGACCAAAAGAGTGTCAACACCTTTTTAAAAAAAAAAAAAAAAAAAATACCACCAGCACATTTCATAGCTCCGTGTCACCCTGTACAGTGACATGAAAGATGGGTCGGCTCATGAGTTCTACATTCCAACAGAGGGTCATAGATGTTTTCAATTTAATCACCGATCGTAATCGGGAGATGAAAAATCCCTTTTGCATCCCGCCTCTGTTGGGATTCGAAACCCGGTACCTCCCGATCCAAACATCGCAGCTTTAACCACTGCGCTATTTGCTCGGTCAAATCAAAAAAAAAAAAAATTCCAAGTTTCGTTTTTCTGTGCGATTTAATGATGTACGTATATATACAAATAAGTAAAATGGATACTTGAATAATGATTTACAGGTAAATCTAGCTGGGTGTTGAATATGCGAGCTTTTTTTTTAGCCTCTAATTAAATTCACAGGAAACTATTACTCTCTGAGTTGAGCAACAAAATATGAGGATCCATCCCATAGGGAATTCACTAAGACCACCAGAATTCACTAAGAGATTAAAACGAAACCGATTACCTGAGGTGGACTGCATTAATTCGGTGGGAATACTTTGTGGAACAGTCTTTTGGGCCTTATACGATTAGTGTGACGAAGCGAAGTTATAGCTGACAAATGAAAATTGATATGCGATAAGCCCCATCTTCAACAAGGCAGACAGCTTGAATTGTGTGAATTATAGCTCTCCTTTGAACAGTAAACAAGTTACTGTTCTACATTATATTGGATAGGATCACCTATCTAGCAGAGGGCTTGGTTGGTGACTATCAAGAACGATTTCGTCCAAATCGATCCGTCATTCGTACCCGAATATCAAAGATTCCTGGATTTTAGGAAGGCATACGACTAGATCAATCGAGGGAGTTTGTCGTGTGCCCTGGAATACCTATAGGAATGCCAACAAAATTAGTTCGATTATGTAGAATGGCAGTGACGTAGTCTCAATGCTGTGTTAAATTTGAGAACAGGCTGTCGAGAAGTTTTACAGCTAACTCAGGTGTTCGGCAAGGAGATGCCCTGTCCCCGATATTCTTTAATCTCATGTTGGAGTACACCTTTCGTTTCGATTCTAACCTTTTATACAAATCAATTTGATTTTATTTAACATGAATGATGGATGTTCCTCGTTCTATATGTATATAGCAAATGAACTAAAGGGTTCAACAATAATAGGTAATTAGCTAAATTATATAATTCAACACCTCTATTTATAAGTGATAGTATTTTATTAAAAAAATAAATTAATTAAATTTCGATACCAAATTTTAGTCGACCTTTCCAAGTACACACATACTAAAATACACGGAAAAGGCTCTAGCACTCATGCAAGACTAATTTTCGTGTGTTTCACTATGTGGCAGCTGAGCAAGGTGGACTAAAATTTGGTATATATACGAATATACATTTTCGGTAATATATAAAACACTGCGCGACTTAAACTAAGCGAAATACTGTTACAAGAATACTCTTTCATACGATATCCCACTTAGATTTTTGTTTGGCCATCAATCTTTGGCCTCTCCAAGAATTGCCACAGAATTATTTATTTTGATTGGACTAGTTGTGGTTTCAAATAAGTTATATAACTGTGCCAAATTTTAAATTTGTTTTTAAATTTGTTGCATTTGCAGTTTGCAGAAAATTGTCTGTGACATGCAAACAAGCAGACAACGAAGTCTCATCATTAGGGTTTGTTTTTAACTTTTGAAATTTTTTGCGCTACTTAAAAGTAAATTTTAGATATTTTGTGATTGAATCAAGGGCCAGTTAGGGCACGAACGGCTTTACAACATTATGGGGTTTATAATTATTGATTAGACCTGAAATTATCGTTTAGGATCTTCGGGTATTATTATTATTATTAAAATTGGTTGGAACCCACGAGGATTCCGCTCTCAATGCCATAAAGGCCCATGACGCAAGCCCAGGAATCCCAATTCGCAAACGCGCACTACTGCCTTAGTAAAAAAATTAAATTAAATAAATTAAATCAAGAGCCAGCATCATTAAGAAGGTTTGGTTGCTGAATTAGACAAATATCTGTATGCATTATAGAAAGCAATTTCCTTAATTCAAATGAAGCTGACTTACTGTGTTGCAAGTTGATCCGTTTTCTTCTAATCTTGGATGACATTGTAAATTCGGGCAAAAGAGAGAATAAAAGTTGTGCGCGGACCAGAAATAATCTGGAAAGATATCCTCTCCAGAACGTACTGCAACAACAAGCCGGAACCAGTTATACGAAGGATTTCTGGTCAACCCGGAAAACAATCGACTGGCGATTCATCTCACGTTTACAACGGGCAACCTTCCATCCCATAATTGAAATAGTTGGATTTATCAGTTTGATATTGGTGGTTACTACACATGGATCCTCAGGCGGGCCAGGAAACCATGTTAGTAAAAGAAGAGGTTTTGGAAGCTCGACAACCACTCTAAACATCTTTCATTTTGGAGATTACCTGACAAAACCACTTGTAAGTTTTGTCATTATTGCACCTGCAAGCATTTGCGGTACTTTCAAATTTTGAGTCAAGAACTCGAGGCGGTGCAAAGATAAAATAGACTCTATATATAGCTAGAAGCGGAGTCGAAGACATGGCTCCAGTAACAGCCCTAAATACGATATTTTGGAAACTGTTGAGTTTGGCAAGTGGTGATTTAAAGTTGACTACTCGGCCACCAAACCACACATGCATATGTTAGCATTGGTAGAACCAGTGATTTGTACATGAAAAAAACGATTTTGGGTGACAAGAGTTACCAAAAGCTCTTCTGCATTGCCATAAAATCGCTGTAGATTTTTGTAGTTTGTAATCCAGATGATACTTCCAAGAGAGTTTATAATCTAAACATATACTAAGGCGTTTGACGTAGGCTGACCTATTAATCATACACCCAAAAAATATGGCACAGAAAATGCATCAGTATTCCTACGTCTAGTGAGTACAACTAAGTCAGTTTTGTCAGTTTGGATCGGGAGGTACCGGGTTCGAATCCCAACAGAGGCGGGATGCAAAAGGGATTTTTCATCTCCCGATTACGATCGGTGATTAAATTGAAAACATCTATGACCCTCTGTTGGAATGTAGAACTCATGGGCCGACCCATCTTTCATGTCACTGTACAGGGTGACATGGAGCTATGCAATGCGCAGATGGTATACTGTACTTGTGTGAATGGGATGAATGAATGGATTGAATGAATGTTGTGTGAATGTAAGGTAAGGCTATGGACCAATAGAGTGTCTATGCCAAGTCCTTTTTTAAAAAAAAAATAATAATAAAAAAAAAAAAAGTCAGTTTTAGAGGGGTTCACATGTGGGGTTCACTTGAAGGCACCAGATAAGACATTCAAATGCTTACCAGAAACTGTCAGAACCAGGTCATCAGCGTAACTTTGAGCGATGAGACCGGATTCCTGAAGTTTTACAAGAAGCTCGTGAATGACCAAAAGCCACAACAGGGGGAAAGCCCCCCTCCTTGTGGACAACCCCTGGCAACTTTGACTGAAACCGAGCTTTCATCTAGCACGGTGATAACAATGCGAGATTTAAGCATAAATTCAATCCATTTGGCAATGGAAGATTCGATACCAAATTTGGTATAGGCACTAGTAATCGTATTGAACGATGTACTATCGAAAGCTCCTGCTATATCCAGGAAAGTACCCACAAGAAACTCACAGTGATCTTTCAATATAAGTTATAACTACATGTAGTGCAGTTTCACAGGATTTGCCAACCCTGTAACCATGTTGCATGTTGCTGAGCGACGCGGTATTTAAATGGTGATATCTGATGAATCTATCGACAATTCTTTCTAAAGATTTGAGAAAGGATTGATGACAGGCAAATAGGCCGAAAAGATCTGGGGTCGGTATAGTCCGATTGGCCAATTTTCGGAATAAAAAGAACTCTACTCTTGCTCCAAGATTGTGGAACAAAGCTAAAAGCAGTGCAAGCTTGGAACAGATGGATTAGATGTTCCCTTATGAAGGGAAATCCATGTTGTAATTCTGCAGGACAAATACCATCAGGACTGGCAGATTTGTAAGGTGCGAAGGAGAATATACTCCAACGCAAAACCGCATGATTTATTAATGTGAAATCTAAATTCCAATCAGGAGTTTCAACAATAACGTTAGTGGTTTCGACAATATTGTCGGAATTTACAGTGAGACAACCCGGAAAATGAGTAGAAATAAGTAGTTACCTACTTCCTTTTTGGAGGAAGTAAGTTCATCATTGGGTAGTCGAAATGAATCGAATCTACACGTATTATTTCTACTCAAGGTTTTGTTTAGTCTAGCTACAGCAGGTAAACTATTAATTTCCTCACAGAAATCAATCCAAGATGACCTCTGTGCAGATCTTAACGCTTTTTTCAACACCTTTTGTGCGTCTAGGAAGCCGTCCCAGTCAGCCTGAAGGATAAATCTCCTGGCTCTATTCTTCAGCCTCCTATCTTACCCTTTTAAGATCAAAACACCACAACGGTGTGTTCCGAGTTTTATGATTAATGATAAGTGGACGGGAAATCTTGAATGCAGTTGAAATTGCTTTCAACAATGCAGAAGTCTGCAACTCGATATCCACAGTTGAACAAATTTCCTTACGTGATAAGTATGGAACCAACCTAAAGAGAGAATGAATCCCAATCGGTTAACTTTCTGTTACGGTAAGGTATAAGCTACAGTCTTTTAAGGTTGATATTAAAAGAAATACACCTATGATCAGAGGTGAGAATGTCACATAGGTGTAATTCGTCTTTCTCCAGTTTAAAATTAACTAAATTAGTAATGGACATGGAGCACAAACTGATGTCAATCACTTCACTACGAGCTGAGATAACAAAAGTTGACTGACATACAACATTGAGAATATCATCCGAGGAACTTGTATAGTTAAATAAAGCAGAACCCCTGTTGTTAACATTCGTACTGCCCCATAGAATGTGATGAGTATTAGCCTCACAACCCATTAGTAGAGGAATATTTTTATTCTTACACCATGTTACAAGGTATGTAAATTTCTCAGAAGGAGGAGGTGTTATGGAATCGTAAGGCAAATATACTGATGCAATCACCAGTTCAGTGTGGGAATTAAAACAATCAATAGTGATTCATGCAGCTGCGAGATCAGCCGAGCTACACTCTTCAATAATGAGAAAAGCGTTAACATTAGTTGAGATATAAGCATAGATCTGTATGCGATGTAGCAAGCAACTTCCTTAATTTAAATGAAGCTGAATTGCTATGTTGCAAGTTAATCTGTTTTATTACATGCATAGATGCCATATTTAACACCAGCAAAAGAAAAGAAATAATAAAAGCATTACGGCCCTGAGATAACCTTAAAGACGATCCGGACCCAGCAATGTAGTCAAAGGTCTTCAGATGGACCCGGAACACAATCGATTGGCGGTTAGCCTCCCTGTGTCGGATAATTGTCCATCCCTTGACCGAAACATTTGGATTCATTAAACCGATATTAGTCATCACCAGCAAAAGAAAAGACATAATAAAAATTATCATTAATAATAAATATTGGTTCTCTGGAGGACCAGAGACCCAAGTATGAATGATGAGCGGTTTTGGAGGGGCACCAACTGAAAGCTGAGAACCACTCCAAATGTCACCGAATTTGGGCACCTCCTCAACAAACCATTTGTAGGTTTCTTCGTTGACGCATTTACAGATGAAGACGCCATCATCTAGATAGCATCCTAACATCTGTGCCATAAAACCGGTTGATTTGGCAGAGTCAAAAATGCGGCGACTCAAAACGTCGCGAAAGATCCCTAATTGTGCGTGCGTGATTGTTTGGCTAACATCTCTGGAATGTTACTAGTTGAAATACGCATCCGCTTGACTCCTCAGTAATCACACCGAGTACAAGCCCTGAGAGCTTTCTCTGCAGACGCTGGCGATTACGTTTGCCTGCGCGTCTGGTTTTTTTTGGTCGATGGCTGGGTCGGCATTGGACCCCTCACCATCCGTAACTAATTTACGTTCAATTTCTGATTGGATATCGGAGCGGAGACCACTTACTAGTAGTATCGTGATCGTTCAGTTCGATATCGGACTCAGAAACTGTCGCCATAATTGAACACAAAGGTTGGATATATTCCCGAATTTTATCCAATAATCATTTTCAAATCCCATTTCCATTCAACTTGTCAAGTTTCATGATAATCGATCTAGGATTGGCCTAGTTCCGTTCCAGTTGGCCATACTCCATAGCTGTATCCAAAAATAATTTTAGAATCCTGTTTCCATCAAATAATTCGAATTCATTATAATCGGCATATGATAGTTCCTATGTATTTTCATTTTCGGTGAATTGTCGTTTTCGGAGAATTGTCTTTTTCGGTGAATTGTCGTTTTCGGTGAATGGTTGTTTTCGGAAAATTTTCTTTTTCGGTGATATGTCGTTTTCGGTGAATTGTCGTGCTGCCCCCTCCGATCGAACTGAAAATTTGCATAAGGTCATTCCTAATAGAAACGAATATTTTGAGCTCTGAGCCCGGCAGAAAACCCAAGATTTTATCCATACAAAAATGGCTCGCCCTGCCTGAACAAAAATTTTTATCTAATACTGTGTTGGGTGCTTGTCTTTCTTGTTTTTTCAAAGCAGAAATATACGATTTATCATCTCAAATAAATTTACCTCCAATTATTCATACACAATACCATTTCAATATATATATATATATATATATATATATATATATATATATATATATATATATATATATATATATATATATATATATATATAATATATATATATATATATATATATATATATATATATAATATATATATATATATATATATAGTTTATATAACAACCACAAATAGAGTTATGTATTTTGTTTATTTATATAAATGTATAAACGCATCTATACATATATATAAGCCGCAGATCGAGTAAAGAGACGTCACTGTTCAACAATGGGTTATCATCATCATGCAAATATAAACCAAATACAATAAATTTTCATGAGTTTCATGAGAAAAATATTTAAGAAAATTCTTTTCATTGTCGTGAGTTAATTTTGTTGTTTAAATATTTTTGTATTTGTTATTTTTTGTGAGATATTCGTTAAAGAAAAGTGTTTAATGAAATTAACCAGTGATCATATTATAAACATATAGTTCGTTTGTTTTCCACCTTATTTTATTCTCTCTCGATTTTATTGTGGTTTTGTCGATCAAAATAGTTTTCTTTTGTGATATTAAGTTTTAAAAAAAATTAACGAATTTTTGTGTGATATGTACCTATACTATATACGATTAATTTTGTAAAAAAGAAATCTCGTAACGAATTTTAACGTGATTCGAAAATATAAAATATATAGTTTATAATACATAATGTATAGTGATATGTAAACTAAATAAAAAGTTCTATACAATTTTTTATTTTTTACAGAAATTTGACTTTGTTTTTGAAATAAAACTATACGAAAATATAGAAATTTTCAACGAAAAGCACGTTATACATTTTTGTATATACATATACGTATACTAATGTTTGGTAACAGAAAGATGAATTAAAGCAAGTATAATTTCAATTATATTTGATTAAAGTATTTCCTATATAAAATATAAATCGTAGATATATATAATATACTAATATAAATAAATATATATATATATATATATATATATATATATATATATATATATATATATATATATATATATATATATATATATATATATTTATATATATATATATATATATATATATATATATATATATATATATATATATATATATATATTATATATATATATATATATATATATATTATATATATATATATATATATATATATATATATATATACATATATATATATATATATATATATATATATATATATATATATATATATATATATATATATATATATATATGTATATATATATATATATATATATATATATATATATATATATATATATATATATATATATATATATATATATATATATATATATATATATATATATATATATATATATATATATATATATATATATATATATATATATATATATATATATATATATATATATATATATATCAAGTTTTTTTAATACTTCCCATTATCTTTGTTTTCCGCTCCGATAAACCATCGAACTTACAGTAGAAAATTTATTTTCTTATTTATGGCTTTAAACATTCAAACACATTGTGTAAAAATCAATAAAATATTAGAAAATCATTTTTTTTTAACATGACATAATAAAATATATATGAACACTTGTGTATATGTTAAGTACGTACATATGTACTATACGCAATCAATCAGTATATGAATCACTTTTTATACCTAGTGTAATGTAAATAAATTCTAAGGGAACCTATTTCTGTTGTGTGTATACACATATCACCCGATATTATATACATATTTACCTATTTATAGCCCATAAAGTGGCATTCTTTAGTTTAAATAATTTGTTCAAAAAATATTAAAAATAATAATTTATTGGCAAAGGTATGCCACAACCACTCAATCATTAATTCTCAGTTTTGTCTTGATGATTCTATTATATAAAATTATTTACAATTTAAATATATATATATATATATATATATATATATATATATATATATATATATATATATATATATATATATATATATATATATATATATATATTTCTTAATTTCAAAATAATTAGTCTTCATCGCCATAATTACATGTCGCATTGTTTTGCCAAAAATAACAGGATTAATAACACTTTTCTAAAGTTAAAAGATACAACACGCGAAATTCTTATTTATATATACATATATCTATATATATATATATATATATATATATATATATATATATATATATATATATATATATATATATATATATATATATATATATATATATATATATATATATATATATTAAGATGAGTTAATTATGACTAGCAAGTGGGTATGAGGTAACCAAACCACGTTATATGGCATCTCTTGTATTATAAATTTGAAATCTGCGTATATAAACAATTTTTGTAGGTCTAAGTTCTAGATTATACAATAAGAATGTTTGCAAATAGACAATATTTTTATTTATTTATTTATTATTTATTTAAGAGCTTTGGTTGCATCATATCTGCTGTCGCTGGACTCAAAAAAGTTTTGGCTAGGAACAGTGTGTGTAAACTTAATTCTCTTCGTCTACCTGACGGACAGCTTACATCTTGCAATAAGGAAATTGGTGAGCTGCTCCTCTCTGTTTATTTTACTGGTTGTGATATTGTCAATCGGATGATGTTGCTGCCCAACTCACTACTACTTCTTTTGCAGGTCCCGATTGGGATTTAGCTCCCAAGCTGATCAATCGTGATATCTTGCTCTGTAGCCTATTTTCCTTTGGATCTTATAAGGCTGGCGAGCGTGATGGTATTTTTCCAACTGTATATTACAGCAGGGCTTTCCTCAGGATAATTCAGGATCATTTGCACCACCTTTTTCAAGCGTGCATTGCTCTTAGTACTGTTACAAAATCATGGAGCAGGAGTAGAGTTGTTTTTATCCGAAAGCTGACGGACTTTCATATCGGCATATTAGCCTCTTCTCAACTTTCCTTAAAGCTATGGAAAGAATCGTCGACAGATTCATTAGAGACCGTTTTCTAATCATCCCCCCACTTAGTAACATGCAGCATGCTTACAGACTCGGTAAGTCCTGTGAAACAGCCCTACATGATCGTGTCTACTATCCAGGATATTGCGGGAACTTTGGATAGCACTTCGCTTGCTACGGTCACTTCTGCCTGTACCAATTTTGGTATTGATCGCACCATTGTCTCAAGTCTCGCATTGTGGAGGCAGAACTGGATAGAGTGTTAGTCCCTATGAAGATTGCGAAAAGCTGTTCAGGGGGGTGTGTCCTCACCTCTGCGGTGGCTTTTGGTCATTGACGTTACTTGTTAAGCTACAGCAATCTGGCTTCATTGCACAGAGTTACGCTGATTATCTTATTTTGACAGTCTCAGGCAAACTTCTAACTCAGCATATTATAATTTTTGTGGAGCGATGGTGTGTTGAGAAGGGTCTACATGTCAATCCTTCTAAAACTGATTTATTTTTCTTTACAAGAAAGAGGAATACTCTTGAACTACCTGTTCCCTCTCTTTTTGGGAGAACGATCACTAAATGTGACCACGTCAAGCACCTTGGTGTTGTCTTGAATAGTAAACTTTCCTTGAAGAATCACCTGGACTACAACCTTCAAAAAACAAGTACCATATTTTGGCAATGTTGAAGAGCTTTTGAGAAATCATCTAGTTTAAACCCTAGGATGCGGTCTTTCATTTAGAAATCACTGGTCCTACTATCGTAGGCTTCTATTCTGTGGTGGCCAGTGGTTGACATTAAGGCTTCTGTAGCCAAGCTTATTGGTCTACAAAATTTTGCTTGCAGAGCCATAACTGGGGCTATGTCCTTGGCTCAACTTCTTGCTATGGAATCCTTTATTTAAGGCACAGCTTATTCTGTAGCATTTCGCCTGAGGTGGATTGGGACATGGAATGTTTTCGGTACTATTCTGGGACATAGACAAATTTTTAAAATATATGAATATATGTATATATGTATATTCATCATGTTTGCCCGAAATCGATATGGTTAATGACAGACTACTACCCGAATTCCAATTCTCTAATTTTTTCTTCGAGAAATTTGTGAAGTTCCCAGGATTGTCTCAGCAAATTAGATGAGTAAATAGGCATGGATCTCGTTCTAACCTCAGTGCAGGGTTTCCTTGAATCTACTGTCCTTTAACTTATCTGATACTTTTCGGTAGTCTTGGTGTAGTATTATTGAGGCTTTGAATTTTGATGTTAAAATCAAAAATATAATTTGTCCTAAACTCTTTAAAAAATCCCTTGACTGTTTCCAAACTCGTCAAGGAATGCAAATATTTCATGAACCTTCTTTGTTCTAACAATAAAGTTACGGTCATGGGGGTACCGGCTCAATGTGACTTCGAAAGCAATGAGATCGCGGATTGTTTAGCCAAAGCTGGTTAATTACTTTAATTGGCCCAGAACCAGCGGTTCCTGTATCTTTATCTTATCAACTACGGGAAGAAAGCTATAAAGAACTACGCTTTGAAAGACCTAATTACTTCATTAAGAAGCCCAATTTGAGATTAATGAAGTATGCTTTATATTTAAAAAAGGTATTTTTTATCTTTTTTTTATGACTGCAGCTTTAGGCCTATCGATAAGATTTAATTTTATCTTACCTAGTTGTGAAATAATGTCAGAACTTTAAAAATAAAAATTTATAACAGAAACACTAATTTAGTGGACATTCAGATTACAATGTAATGCTAAATTTCTAGAGATAAATTATGAAAATATTTTAATTTAAAACTTTTCTAAACAAAACTATTTTAAAACAAATTAAACTGCATTCAAAAAGATTAACAAACTCGCCGCTGTCTGTATCGCACTAAACCTAAAGAAATCTGGCCACAGTAGTTTGGAACTAGTTCATTAAATCACACGATCATTGTCTACATTACCAAGGTTTTCTACCAACAGTCTACGTTTGTTTGTCAATATTTTCATGTTATTTGTTGCTCTTTAATAATGCTCGAAAAGTATCAGAACTGCACACCGAATTTTGTTGAATTAGTTAATAATAGCTCTATTGAAGTTTTGCTGGTTTGTGTAACTCTAGAGTGTTCTTAAACTAATTCTGAGTCATATACATATCCACGGTTGTTCGTGCTTCACTGAGTAGTACTATGGCTGGTTCATAGTCTTTACACATTAACTATAATTCCAGGAAATTTGAGGGATAACTTCGAATGTTTGTATACAGCATGTTTTTTTTTATAAATTACTACTGGTAACTGATTTGATTTTTTAATGTTTTCATCTTCCGTTGGTACACCGTACAAGAATTATCCCAAGCCGAGTGATTAGTAGCAATATTCATATTCAATTTGGCATTTACAGCAATACAATTGCTGCACTTTACCTCCTGGCTATTACATTCCTTATTACTTTATGTGATGACCGAATCCATTATACAATTATAACATCTTGATATTCCAATTGACGCTACTAATTGGCATCTGTCAAAATGAATATTTAACTTCTCAGCTTGTTAATTTTTTCTGAAATTGTCTGCATTAACATCAATAATTGTGTCTATCATTGGAGAATTTCGTCTAACTAATATAAGTAGACACTACCTTTATTTCACTATTTCCTCATTTTCCTATTTTTCCGACATTCCAAAAATTATAACCCTTGGGTTACGCTCCATTGGAAGTTTCACTTCATATTCAGCTCCCATTTTTCTGTAATAATCGTCTTGAACTTCTCCTTGGCGTCAATACTGGTATGCATTTAGGGTCGATTTTCATTGATAACTCATCTCTAGTTTTCTTATTTTGTTTTACTACATTGGCTTCTAGATCTCCACTACTTGATTGATTTTTTATTTCTCCTAACTCTTGATTCAGTTCTTAAACTGTATCTTCTTCTAAATTTTGGCAGTCTAAGCATATACAAATCTTACATAGGAACATTCTTTAATCAGCTTGCCGAATTTTTCAAAGTTCCAATCGACACAGGTGTAGTGATACAGTTTCTTGCATCTACCAAGTCATCTAATCGTGGTTCTTTCTCTCGAGTCTGTAACTTTCTTGCATTTTTCACACTTTTTGAGACATTATAAAACATAATAAAACGTTGTTCTGTCATCCTTTGTAATTCCAATCAGAATACAATTCATCCAGTTAATCCGGCACACGCGTGATTCATAGAAGCCACTACTACCTAGGCCTTTGTATATTATAGCGAGTGTACTCGTTTGGCGTGTGAGATGACAACGAATTGTGCATCAAAGTCTTTTCTCAACCATTTTACGGTCTTTACCATCTTTATTCTAAGCCCATTAACAGACACCAAAAGTGGTCTCCTTTTGTCGAGTGTTCCTTCAAGTATATTGGATCATGACCGTCTTAGTGGAATATATCCCCATTTTATATGCTCTTTGCACCAGTCCACCATCATGTCTATGACGCGCTGCGGTTTGTTTTGAATAGTATAGTCGTGAATTTCCAGCAAGTGGCAATATGGGACCCTGCGAGCAATCTTTATTTACACTCTTTTGGAATGTGCCATAGTTCGTAATAACAATTGAAATTCTAACCACAGATTATCGAAATCTTCAGATACATCTAGGAAGACTTCTATAGAGTGCACTTTTGCTCCTGATCATTTTCACCATAGAGTCCTCTGTGGTTTAAGTTGAATGGTTTATCACCATATACACCACTGTTCTGGAACATTGACATCAACCTAAAAGTAATAAGTTTTTCAAATAATTTACCTAAGACTGGCAACAACATGATAGGTAGACAAGATTTAGGATCGGTATAGGGCTTTTCCAACCTTTTGGAAAAATTTCTTTATCCAGACAAACATTCATGAAACTGGTGATACTTGACTCTATATTACAGGCCACGCATGCTGTATCATTTTGACCTCGATGTTGTCTAGGCCTGTCGATATACTGGTTCATAGATATGATTTCGAACGATTCTTCATTGCTGAAGTGATCCACGTTTTTGGTGACTGGAACCATGTACCTGTGATTTCTTATTTCTCATTGTATATTAGCGTTATGTGCCTCAATATTGTTGAGCAGCAGTGTTTTCAGAAAACATTTTGTGGTTTCTTCCCAATACGTGGTTAAACTAATGAACATTTTTACGTTTGGTGGTCAGCTCGTAAGACCGTTTTCTTGCTCGTTTCTTCGGTATACTTTCATCGCAAGTACTGATGAATGTGCTTGCTATTCTCTGTTCAAACTCTATCTATGTACATGTTTACCGTTAGCAATTCACAGGTTTTCCAATAATCCACTCCACTTGAATTCTAGTACATTTTCAAACTTTACCCAATTGGCATGCTTCATCTCATATCGCTCAACATTATTCGATTGCTGGTTATCATTGGGTTTGTTTTTTAAGATTATATTGAAGACAACCGCTCTATGTCCGCTTGTAGTCCCTCGATCATATATCACTTATCTTCAGAGATTAGTCTCTCGCCATGCTTTTTCCAAAACTTTAAATTTCTTCCTTACAATGTGGTTCCAACGCCATTTCTAATCCATTGGCACTTTTGTCTTACGAAAATAGTCCAGTGGTGTTCTCCTTTCGGAATACTTGCTGGGATCTTACATCATATACTCGTACAATGTCGGAAATCTTCATCAGACCTCTGATCTCTATATTGACAGAGCTCGGTATGTACCTTCTACATACTTCGCGTTTTGACCCATAAATCACCCGCAAGATTCTTTTCTCAAATGAAAGTAGCCGTTTCTCGTACACATCCGTCAACGCCCAACTTTCACATCCAAACATAACAACGGGCCTAATCAACACTTTGTAAAGTTTCAACTTCACGGCAATTGATACATAGGTGCTTTGATTTAACAGTTGTCTTAGAGGATACAAAACAGGACTGCCTACTGCCAGTCGCCCTTTAATATCCTCACTGTTTTCTTGTTTGATGAGAGAGCACAAATATTTGAACCTCCTCACTCCCTCAAACGTGTAGTGATCACTAGTAAACTATGAAGTGTCACTTCCCCTATAATCAGAGATCATGTATTTTGTTTTGGACTCAATTATCTGGAGTCTAACAGAAGCTGTAAACTCTACAAGTGGAGCAAATATTTAATTCACCCCGTTGCTATTCAGTCCAATCAAGTATACATATATTATATGCAAGCACTCGATTGGACTGGCGATATTAGGTGTTTCAGTTTAACGTAAGATGTATTTCAACATGAGATTAAAGAGCATCAAAGACAAAGCATCCACATGCTGAATACCCGAGTTAACTGCAAAATTTCTCTTTAGCCTGTTCTCAATTTTAACACAGCATTGAGACTATACGGCACTGTAATTCTGCACAATCGTACCAAGTTTGTTGGCATTCCCAGCTATTCCAGCGTAAACCACAACTTCTCTCGATTGGACGAGTCATAGGCCTGCCAAAAATCCAGAAACACCTGATCTACTAGGATGGACTCCTCATAATTTTAGATAGAATCATCCGCAGCGAAGAAACCTGATCAGTGACTGATCGATTCGGACGAAATCCTTCTTGATAGTCATCAACCAGGCCCTAGCTAGAAGGGTGATTCTATCCAATATAAGGGTGATCCAATATAAGGGTGATTCTATCCAGCTATACCGCGATAATTCTCACACTTCAAGCGGTCTCCCTTTTTGAAGATAGGGCATATCGCGGCCACTTTCCATTCATCAGCGATAACTTCGGGTCACCATACTAAACGAATAAGGCCGAAAAGAGTGTCTCCTCCGATTAGCAAGGCCTCCGAATTAATTCAGTCCATCCCGAGTGAGTGATTTCGTTTTAATCTCGGCATTGCCCTAGTGAATTCATGATGGGATGGTCTTCTATGCAAATCTCCGTAGTTTGTGTTTGAGGTGTCTCTACTACAGCTTGTGGCGCATGAGCAACATCATCGGTTAGTTGTCCATTCTATGCGTCGATGTTGACACACGAGTTGTTGTACTTTCAGAACCTCAGCCTTCCACCATTCTCTCTTATTTCGTTTACAAATCCGCTTAGCGACCCTCCAAGTAAGAGCAGCCTTGTTTGAAAACGTTGGTGCACGTCTTAAATTTAATTATTTTCAACGGAGAAAGAAAACGTATTTCCGTAATCTACGTATTGAAATCACAATTTTACTAACATCTGGAGTTTCAATCGGTAAGCGGTAAATAGCTAAACTGTGCTTGAGAATACACAGTGTTGTGATTGTCGTGTAAATGTAAATGGCATAAAATCGTTTAATGGCATTAGTAATTACTACTCCGTTACTGTTTTATAAGTGCGCTCGACTACAGATGTTGTTTGGCACAAATAAAATTTGATCTTTGATTCTGACTTCGTATCAGTTTCTAATCGATCATATTGTGTGAGCTGCGTACAAGTTGGGCTGGTATCACGAATTTTAATAGGTTTCGTGTATTTCCGAGTTTAGATTTTTATTTTGATGATCTGTCAAAATATAAATTTCACACTATTTGTTGTATGTAAAAAAGAACGTTTGATACTAAATCTGAAATAAATATATTATATTTAATCGAGTATGCAGGTCGCACCTTAGTCGTGTTGACGCCACTGTATATATACAACACATACTTATATGTCATAAGGTTAAATTTATTTACTAAAAACATTATCACCGGTATAGATTCCCTACTTTACTTACTTAAAGAGAGTATTTTTAGATGGCATTTTTTGCTGTTTCTTAATGTATAAATAAAAATCTAATTAAATTCTAAGGCAAACCTAAAAATAAAATATAAACCTTAGAAAATTCATGTTTTTCCGTATTTTCCGTCGTCATTTTTATTATGTCTTGGTTTTCATGTTAATAGTACGAGTATCAAGAATGGGGAAGTATTATTTTAAATAACTATACACATATAATAGAATGAGTGTGTAATATGTATACGCATAGTGATCAATACTATTTAGGTATATAAGCAATAATTCCCATATTTTTATAATACCCAATGCCTTAATCCTTGGGAGAGACTATAAATATTAAAATTCGTTCAAAAATACGTTCAGCGTTGGATTCGTTAAACTTTAAAAATTTCCCGAGAGTAACATTGAAACCGCCGTATATTCTCCCGCAGAAGGTTAATTCTGAAAAAATTGTCTTAGTGCACGCCTATATAAACATATACATATATGCCTACATCGATTTAGCGCTCTTATCAACAGCAAAAATTTAACTAGGAAACAGGATAAATAACATTAACGATAAATAACATAAAATATATAAGTACTTATATCGCAATAACATATCTTAAACTTAATTTTTTTTATATATCGCATAATTATGGTTTTCTCATTTTCATTTATAAAAATATAACTGCGGTATTAAATTCAGGCCATCCTAGACTAATGCGCTGATGTAACCTCCTCTACCTCCTTTACCTATAACTCCTAATAATTTTAATTTTTTTTATAATATTTTAGTAGAGAAGGAATAAACTTTTTATCTGAAATTACAATTTTGATTAGAACGTGCAGGTAGCCTAAATCAACCGCCCGATGTTTCATCTAAAGTTAATTTAATACTGCCTGTACGAATGAGTGCTCTAGCATAGCTCTTTCAGACGCCTTTGATAGCAACGCACTATTCTAAATAAAACAAAATCAAATCTGGTTCTGAAAATCTTGATTAAAAAAATTTAATTATTTGAGAAATATCTTTTTTAAAACCCAGATTGGGAAACTAAAGATTTAAAACTAAGTTCTAAAAATAAAATCCAATCAAAAATAAACTATTAACTTTTCATACAAATTATAAAATGTATTCCAGGGATTCCCCTACATTATATTATTTGGGTATTCCCCGCATAATATTTACTTTTGCCATGGTTTATGAAAATTTTCTTGATATAAGTGTTTAAAAAATTTCAATGTTGTTTCAGCTTACCATCAGCTTACCATTACCATTCAAAAGCATAACAATAAGTTGAACAAACCAGAAAGTTTAGGTTACCTAGAGAAGGATTTGTTCTATCTGAAAATCATTTCCCTGATTGTCTGTACAAGAATGCGCTGTGCGTCTAGATATAATGAATATTTAAGCTTGTAAATTGGTACCAGTTGATGAAGTATTAATATCGGGGATGGAACAAACAAAAAATTGTTCAGCTTTTCAACGAAATCAACATTTTCACAATCAGGAATTTTCAAATTTTGACTAAATTTTGGAAAAGAGGATTTCCATCCGCTTCCAGTTATGCTAATTAAAATAATCATAAACAACTGATAAATAGCTCGCGATAAATAACAGTGGATACAGTGTTAATGATCAGTTATTTCCATTTTTTTTCCCGTCACGCACAATAATCCAAAAAATGCTTAAAATTAATTTGTTTTTCCTATTTTTTATTTGTTAGTTGGTTTCGTATATTCCTTAATACAAAGAATGACCTGCTACCATTATTCTTAACTGGTCATTTTTTAAAGATAAAGCATACTTCGTCGACCTCAAATTGGGCTCCTTAATGAAGTAATTCGCATTACTACAACAAAAAATATCAAGCCACTGAAACCTTAGGTCTTACAAAATGAAGTTCTTTATAGCTTTCTTCCCGTAGTTGATAAGATAAAGGTAAAGGATCCGCTGGTTCTGGACCAATTTAAGTTAATTAGGAACCAGCTTTGGCTAAACAATACGCGATATCATCATCCATCTCACACTGAGTCGGTACCCACATGACGGTAACTTTATTGTTAGAACAAAGAAGGTTCATGAAATGTTTGCATTCCTTGTCGGTTTGGAAACAGTCAAAGGAATTCTTAAAGAGTTAAGTACAGCTTTACTATCTGTACACAGTAGAATACTTTTGTTTTTATCAGCAAAATTCAAAGCCTCAATAACACTACATATCAGTGCTGTTAGTTCCGCCTGAAAAACAGTACAATGCGAACCGAAACCACCGAAAAGTATCAGATCAATCGAAGGACAGTATAGATTCCAAACCCTACACTGAGATTAAAATGAGAGCCATCAGAAAAGAAAACTATAGACTCATCTAATTTGTTGAGAAAATCCTACGCACTCAACAAATTTCTCGAAGGATAAGCCACCGAGAAAAAATTGGAGAATTGGAATTCGGGCAGTAGTGTGTTATTAATCATATCGATTTTTGTTAAACATGGAGATAATTTTTAAAAGTTTGTCTATGATCCACGATAGAACCGGAAACATTCCCAGCTCCAATGCACCTCAGGGGAAATGCTGCAGAACACGCTATGCCTAAAATAAAAGTGCAAGGAGTCGAGGACATAGGCCCAGTTATGGCTCTGCAAGCAAGATTTTGTAGACTATTAAGCTTGGCTACAGAAGCCATCAGGTCAACCACTGGCCACCACGCAATAGAAGCGTACGGTAGTAGCGGTAGGACCAGTGATTTCTAAATGAAAGACCGCATCCTAGGGCTTAAACCCCAGGATTTCCCAAAACCTCTTCTACATTGCCAAAATATGGCAGTTGCTTTTTGAACCTTGTAATCCAGGTGATTCTTCCAGGAAAGTTTACTATCCAAGACAAAACCAAGGTGCCTAACGTGGTCACATTTAGTGATCGTTCTCCTAAAAAGAGAGGGAACAAATATTGACGTGAAAACCCTTCTCAACACACATGCCTCCACAAGATGGTGACCAAGATTTTAGTAAGGGCTGGCTCTGATAGCTTAACCTTAAGGCTATGAAAGATTAATATGTTGTTATATTATTAATATGCCCCCCAGTATATGTGGTTGGAATTAATTTTGGCCGCTCTTCACGATTTTTTTGATTGGACGTATGGAAATTTTGAAACACCGAATGCTTGTCCAATTTATTACCGGAAGCATCTATAAGTTATGAATGATATTAATGAGCAAGTAGAGCTTTTTAATTCATGTCTCTCTCAAATCTCTACGAAAAAAATGTTCCACTACGACTTCTAAAATGTTCCAGATCAAATGCGTACTTAGAAGCAGGTGCGATCTTGTCATTTGCGGCCAAACAGAATTTCTTAAATAATAAATTAAATTCAGTGCTCAAGTTCCAATATCGTTTTGGCGATCAGTAAATCAATTGAGGGCCTTGGTTACCTCGTTACTGAGTTTGCTTGTAGACGAATTCATCAGGTTGGTGGAAAGGGTATTAAGTGAACAGATGTCCTGTCGGGGCATAGTTCTCAGCACAACTCTAGTACTTTTGTGTTGAGTGTTTTGGATCATCTTAGATTTAATGCGGATTATATAAGGCATCTAATTTAGTTCTGTCGAATTTTTCCGAGGCGTTTGATTGTTATGGAACATACAATTCTGCTCTATAAATTAAAACAGTAGTTTAACGTTGGTCGAACATGGTTTTAAATTAAAGTTGGGCAGATCACTCCTCCATTCAATGCCACTAATGGGCCCACGGTGCAATACATGGACAAACACATATACATACACATTGAAACACTCAACCGTGATTTTTGGGCACCACCGGGAATCGAACCCGAGACCTCGAATAACAAAGCAAGGACGGTACTGTGCCAACGAGGGTAACTGCTTGGTTACTAATTCAGAGTTATTTATCTAATAGATATTTAAAAAAATTTGTAGGAGAAAAGTTCTCTAAATGTGTTAGTGTTCGTTTTGGTGTGCCATAAAGGTCTGTTGCTGGGTCCATTGCTTTTCGCAATAAAAATAAATGATTTGCCTGCCTAACGTTATTTCTGATAGAGATAATTAAAAGTTAAATAACATCTTTCCTCATTTCCTTGATGGTGACATTGTTTTCTATGGGATACAAGACTATTTACAAGATACTACTTTAAAAGATTTGATCATAAAATCTCCATGCAAAATATTGAAAATTTTATACCGAATTTATTTTATATTATTTCAGAATTATCAATAAATCGATAGCGAGCATTTTTAATTGAAAATGAAGTGGTAAGTAGTAAATTATTTATATATATTACATACACTATAAATATAAGACATTTACATATGTTATGTTGTTCGATAAAACTTTTAAATGATCAGTAAATTATTCGGGTATACATATATTCGAAGACGACATTATCGGTAGTGGATGTGCAGAAATAGTTACGTATACTGCATTTCTCTCAATCGAATGCAGACAATTTGTTAAATTATTTCAAGTGCAAAATAAATTTGATTATTTTTACAAAACTTGTACAGCAAGTTCATTATGCTCAATTCCATTTTAGTTCCAACATCCCATGAAAGCATTTGGCCGCCTGCCCTGTGGCCCGCCAATTGTCTCGGTTCATCGCATGCTCCCTCCAATTTCGACTAATAAAATATTTAACTAAAGATTAGTCGTGTACTCTATGTTTCACGTAACATAAACATAAAAAGAATCAATACTGTATTACATTTTTTTATTCCTGCCATCTATCGTAACTAGTGTCAAACTAAAGCATTCAATAAAAGCTTTTCAAATTTCTCTTATGTCACCTTAACAATATACAAAAAAAAAATTCTACCAATATGGCGACTCAATAGTCAATTTGACTGCATATTGTCGAGTAAGAAATTTTATTTATTTATTTTCTTTATTTAAATAATAAATTAGTAAATATTTCTTGTATGGATTATGATATATATTAATAAATAGGTGATTGATAGTTTATATATATATATATATATATATATATATATATAGCAATAATATATTAAGTGTATTGTTGTTTTTATAAAAATATTTTAGGGATAATCGACGTGATAATAAAACGAAGGCGACGACGCGCTGGTACAATATTTTTCTATTGTTTTTCACATAAATTTGTGTTTTATTAATTAATACGGGCCGCTAAAATCGTATTATATTATATTTAAATGTGTTCTTTAAGTTTTGTGTTATATTAAACGTATTTTACGAGTATTTAATACACAATACGGTCGGCCATTTTAGCCATTTAGTGTGGTGTAAAAATAGCAGAACTTTGACAAAAATAAAATTCCAATCAGAACAGAAAAATCAATCATTTTAAGGCGTTTTAAAGTCATATTGTATTTAATTCCAATTGGAATTTATGATTTGTTTATAGCATAATGGTTTAAAAATTGTTGCCAGCTGTAGGCACTAATAAAGAGGAAGTAATTATTATTTTGTTTGGTCTGAAAATTTTGTACGAATCACATCGTCATTGTTTATTCGCGGTCGCGCATTTTGATCATTCCGCTTAAGATTAGTTTAAATATTTAAACATAATCCATTTTGTTTTTATTTATTTTTTTGATACAGGAATGAAGTAGATGACAGTGATCTATCGGGTGTGCCAAGAGGTTCGGCTTTACAACGCTCCGCCACTCTACCGGCCAACCCCAATCATAATTTTTTAAATTTAGCGGAAGCTAATCATCTAGAAAACGATTCGAAACATTTAAAACAGAAAAATACAAGGGAACGTCCTCGGGTAACATTTTTTATTGAATCCGTGTCTTCAGATCAAGTGAGTAAATTCACAGAGTAGTAGATTGTAGGAAGCACACTAAACGTCTAAATTGATTTACAGCAAAATAATATAAGGATGGCATCGGAAGATTTACTTCAACCGGGACATGTGGTCAAAGATAGGTGGAAAGTGATTCGTAAAATTGGTGGCGGTGGTTTTGGTGAGATATATGAGGGACAAGATGTGATTACACGTGAACAGGTTGCATTAAAAGTTGAATCGGCACGTCAACCCAAGCAAGTGCTTAAAATGGAGGTAGCTGTACTAAAAAAGTTACAGGGCAAAGAACATGTTTGCCGTTTCATCGGTTGCGGCCGAAATGATCGTTTTAATTATGTGGTCATGCAGCTGCAGGGTAAAAATTTAGCCGATTTACGACGTGCACAACCACGCGGTGCCTTCTCGCTAAGCACAACACTACGTTTAGGTTTACAAATTTTAAAAGCGATTGAAGCAATCCATTCGGTTGGTTTTTTACATCGCGACATTAAACCATCAAATTTTTCAATAGGGCGACTCCAATACAATAATCGTCGAGTATATATGCTTGATTTTGGTCTGGCACGCCAGTACACTACAGGGAACGGAGAGGTACGGTGCCCTCGAGCAGCTGCTGGATTCCGAGGCACCGTACGATATGCATCGATAAACGCGCATAAAAATCGCGAGATGGGACGCCACGATGATTTATGGTCGCTATTTTATATGCTCGTCGAATTTGTAAATGGTCAGCTGCCATGGCGTAAAATTAAAGACAAAGAACAAGTCGGACTGATGAAAGACAAATACGACCATAAACTCCTACTAAAGCATTTACCCTCGGATTTCAAACAATTCCTGGAACACATCCAATCCTTAACGTATGCGGATAAACCCGATTACTGTATGCTTATTGGAATTTTTGAGCGGTGTATGAAGCGACGCGGAATCAAAGAATCCGATCCGTATGACTGGGCGAAACAAGATCAACAACAAATTGCCACTATTGCATCAAATACTACTGCGAACCAAACGGCCACAAACCAAGGGAATAACGTGCCGAATAATTTACCAACCAAAAATTTAGAACACGTACACGGAAATGTAACCCAAATGACGGTGGCCGGATCTAATGCAAGCGGAATAGATTATATAAATGTTCGGCGCCTGGATGCGGACACTTTACAAATGGCGACAACCGAGCCTGTAAATCAACACCGTGAAAAGGTTTGTATATTATAATCCTAGTGTTTTATATAAATGTTTGCATGTTTTTGTCTTTAACACACAAAACTTTCCCGATTTTCCATACCGAATTAGATTCAAGTTGATAAAAATTGCAATGCCACAACACTATCCACTGCTAATCAACCAATCGTAAACCAAAATCTTATAGTATTAACACAGCGTGGTATTCCCAACACTGCGACCCCACAGCAACCGATGACCCAACCACCACATCATATACCGCAAACACATGCGCTTCTATCGAATAAAGTGAGTACATACAACTAACTTAAGCTATTAATTAATGCTTTACTAATATACTAATTTTATCTAATCTAGAATCAAAAGAATAGTGATCCATGCGGTCTTCCTCCAGCCCGTGAATCGCAACGTGATCATTCATACTCTAATACACCGCCCCACCACAACAGTTTTGCCAATAAATTAGAACATAAATTGCGTCAAAAAACAACATTATCCGCGGCCGAACGAAATATTGGAGGTGGTGGAGCAACCGGAGCCGGCGGTTCTTCATCTACAATCGAACCGCACCAAATATCCACACCATTAAAACAACGTCGATCAGCATCCCAAATTAACGACGAAAAAGTAACGATCGATAACAACCAATACAAGGATAATGTCTCTCCCCAACTTAAAGAAAAAGAAAAGACAACATATGGTCGGCTTCGCGTGCTTACAGCACCAACACCAACAAGCGTCCATGAATTAAGCAAAATAGGTGAGTCAAAGAAAGCTAAAAAAAGTAAATGTTGGTGTGATATGTTGTAAACCGTCCTACATATGTATGTACCTGCTATCTAAACACCAAATCGTGCCAAATATTTTTTTTATTGAAATATTTATTTTATGCTTGAATATAATTTGAAGTCTGACTTCGTACCTTAATTGCATTCTTTCACTAAAACCTGCCCACAATCTCCTTCATATAAAATATAATACGAATACGGAGCGTGTTGTATTGTAAAAAATATCGTTAATCGATTTTTCGTTTTCATAAGTAACATATTGTAATTCGGTTATCATTCTCTAAACACCAAATCTTTTTACTAAGCATGACTTGAAATTTCAATCTCGGTTTTTAGTATTGAAAAAAAATGTGAAATGAATTTGTGGCATATTACTGGCATTGTAACATTATTGTTCTTTCCAGTGAATTTTTTTATAAAGCCGCGTAATTCGCATAATTGGGAACAGAAAATTGTGTCCAGGTTACGCAAATAACGCGTTCAAAAGTCGTTATCAGGTTCACATCTTGGTAGAACGACATCCCTGAAATATCGACCAGTACTGCTGTAAGATATATTCGATTGTCGATCTGGATATATTTTGAAATTGGAATGGAAACTTCAGGGTTTCTTGCAATGTCTTTCCGATTCGTGCTATATATTTTTATTAGGCCCTTATTGTTGGCAGTGCGCATGTAGACGATATATTTTATTTTCCAAAATGGCGGTGGTACGCTTGTATTAATAACACTTGTTTATAATAAAATTCTATCACTTTAACCTCACTTCGATCATTTAAAAAAAACACTCGGGACCATGTACGGCTTATTTTTTTTTATTATTAAAACGGTTGAAACCTACAGAGGTTCCGCATTCAATGCCACAATGGGGCCAGGAGCAAAAAAATGTACGGCTTAATACAAAAACTTGTTTCCTGAAAATATCAAATGCAATTTCTGGCCGTAATCTGTACCTCGATTTTGTTGCCTTTTTGAGACTAGGAGAGTAAAAATTACCGGAAAATAGTAATATTAGTGAGTATGTGTGTATCACGCGTTGTTCAATTTGTTTGTATTTTATTTTGACAAAAATTCAAAAGCTTCCGGATGCAAATAATAGGATAATAAGTCAACATAATAATTGTACTATACTATTGACATAAATGTCAATTCTCCGTCGCAATAAGGAGAAAACGGAATGTAAGCACCAAAAATGTTTGTATTATTTTTGTTTTTTTATACCGATTCGATAATTTTTGATGATTATTGTACACTCTCAAAACAAATACACATACAAAAAATGACAACACACAATAACAATGTTTAATACTCTACACAGTGTACGTATACAAAATATTTGGCAGTCTCATAGTCTCAAAAAGGCAACAAAATCGAGGTACTGGAAGATATATCAGTCAAAATATAAATAGAACTTGGCCAGTCTCCAGTCTTAATTGATGCCATTTCAGATCCGATAATCCGAAACTAGATTATAACGAATATTATTGTTCACGGATCATATTGAGCTGTAATTCTATTTTTTCCCCATCAGTTGGCCTTATTAGAGTAAATTCGTTGTTCAGATGACTCCTTCGAATGTTCAGAACTCTTATATAAAAATACAGTACATCAATAATATTCTTGATTGATGCAATAGGCGAACTTTTCCACACGCTTAATTTAAAAGATTCAATTTATTAATTTATTATTTTTGTTTTTAGCATGTGGAACATCCGAAAATGCTTCGCCTCGTGACATCGATGGTACACAATTTTCTTTTGAAATAAAAAATCAAAATGCTGCTATAAATGAATCTTCACGGCGAGTAGGAAGTGCTGGAAGTGGTGGTGGTGGTAATAATAATACAACCACCGGGGGTGGTAGTGGGAATAGTAATCGAAATGATACAGGTTTTGGAAGTCGAGATGGTAGTGGTGCTGGAACCACAGAACGAACTGAAAGGCGTCGGTCAAATTTACGCCCGACATCGGTGACCGGATCAACACAACGATTATCGGGTACCGAACGAGGTAGTGTTGCTGAACGTCATGTAGGTAGTACCGGTGGCGGAACCAGAGACCATTCAGTAACACAGTTTGCACTAATCGATGATGAAAATGTATCGCAACAAGTAACGCGGGGCGGTGCGCTAACATTAGCGTCGCAATGGAAATCACAATTTGATGATTCAGAGGAAACGGATAACGAATGGAAACAAGATCAGCAATCACCCGAACACTTAATTAAAAGTAATACACAACCAAATAGTACACAGCAACTTAGTAATAATAATAATACTCATAATCTGAGTAAAATACTGATTAAGTCTAATATAAAAGAGTCGTCAACCAAAGTTAACAAGGAGAATAGTCACTGCAAACAAAATCCTAGTCCTACAAATGTGATAGTGAATCAAACGTGTATAAAATCGGTCACCAAAAGTCGTTTAAATATAGCTGGTATTGAAAATTATCCAAATTTGCATACTATATTGCCGCATAGTTGGAGTGATCCTGCATTAGGGAATTATTTACGCCAAAATTTACAACCACCGCTTTTACAGCAAGCTGCATTTGATGATACCGTTTATAAAATGGATATAATGCGTAATGTTGGTATGCGGGATTTATATCAAATATCATCGAATGAGCGTACAACAACACATCGGAATAGCTTACCAAATATTTTATTAAAATTGAATTCGTATCAAACTGATACGATTGATGAGGGGCCTGCTGTTGTCCTTAATAATGATAATATTGGTTTTGAAACTAAAGCTATAAACGGCGATATGACAAATAAAGACGAACCGGCTGAAAATACAGTACTCGGTAAGGATGAATTGATTCCAAATAATGATGAGGAATGCGCGATTAGTGGTCGATTGGAAATTCGTGTTGTGCCACAAGGTAAGCGTCTCGATTTTAGAGTCTAGCTCTCCTCTTGCTCCTTATTTTGATGTTTTGTGAACCTGTTATGTGTATTTTGTTGCAGAACTTACTTCAAATCCAGAAGAATCGATTTATTTCGATGCTGTGACCAATGGTAATGTGGCGGCGGCGGCAGCAGCAGCAGCAGCAGCAAAAATAACACCAATAATAATGATGAAAGTTTAAAAGCGCAAAGATTAAAATTTTTAAATTCGTTGAGTGGCTCGAACAGTAATGTGTCCTCAATGTTGCGTAATGTTGCAAACGTGCCGAAACAAAAATTTCATCATCATTCAAATCTTGAAAATGATATAGGAATGATGGATGGTGTGGATTGTAGAAAGCTTAATGATAATAAATCAAAAGGTGCTATTTCAAAAATGTTAAATAATTGGAATGATACAGACGGTGGGAAAATTGTTACCAGCAGTGTCCTATCACCACAACTTGGTGATGGTGGCCAAGACGTAAATGACGAAAATGATTTCATGCTATTAAAAAAAAATAATTTAAATAATATCTTAATGCAGCAACAATTAACTCAAGATGCTATTACGACAAGTTCAAACTTAGCTAATTTATTGCGGAATCAAAGTAGATGTGATGGTGGGGGCAATACTACAAACACGACTAGTGGGAGTATCACGAATATAAGTGGTGTAGAAATTGGTGCTGTTATTATGAATGCACGCGAGGGAAGTAAAATACCGATTTTAAATCCAAATCATAGGATATCGAAATGTGCATCATGGGCTGGTGGTTCATCGAATGATTATGCTCATGATATGCTAGACTTAACACCAGGTACCAAACTTATATAAATAATAAATATTAACAAAACACTTAATTAAATTAAATTCATTCCATATTTATGTTGTTTGATTTGAAATTTTGTTTTGAGACCGGTCTTCTCACTATGCTAATCGTAAATTGTTTATTTATTTATATATTCACAGGCTTAAGACGGCGAAGACAAGTAGATAAGTATGTTACTGACCCAAACCAATTAAATTTACGATTTTCGCGACCCAAATCGCGCAGTGCTGTGAGGTAAGTGCTTAAATTTTATAGTTACTCTATTGGCAACTTGTTCTATAATTATTCATTAAACTAAACTGTTTTCAAAAGGAATTTCGATAAATGTAGAAGACCACTTGGAATTTGAAATTAGAAATATCCACAATTTAGTCACTCGTTTCAAAGGCAAAATGGATGTTGAAAGACTTCTCTGGTTTAGTCGTTTTAGCCCAAACCAAACTGACTTTTTCGGTTGATTTTGATAAATCAAATAAATCTGCGCTCCTGATATACATAAACTAGGCATTATAAGCCAGTTTAATCAAAACTAGTCAATTGAAAATTAATTCAATGCCTTTATCGCACACAATTAAGGATGATATTTTGTGGTTTAGTATAGTGAACAGTTGTAGGTAGAATTACAGTTTTAGCAAGATTTTTTAAAATAGTTTAGCTAAGTACGTTCGCTCATACTAAAAAATTAAGAAGGTTTAGTGCAATACATTGGGTTTATCACGTTGAGCACGGGTCTTACTAGTCTTTGTAGAGTGCTAGTTTACTTGTTTTCATTGCAATATCGTGAACTCTCTGAATAGGTTTCTGTATCCGGCAGCAACACGAGTTTGTATGTCCACATGAATATCTTGAGGTATATCCAATATAATACGATGTTTTACAGCAGCTATAGTCATTAGTTCCAAAATTGTCTCTAGAAATTCTGAGAAATGTTGTCATCAACTTTATTTTTGGACTTGATTTTTAGAAAAAGCCATTTAGAGCTTTTGTGCAGTGAATATTGATTATTTTATCAATTCAATTGAGAATACTCCAATAATAATATTGCCAAATTAAGAGAACATCAGTCATTTTCCTTTCGATGGCTAGGAACCTACGTCCGAAATCACGGTCTCGTGGCTTGCTTGCTGATTGAATTTATCTTAAAATTGATAATGACAAGCGTGTGCTCGTTGTCAATGTCCCTACCTCTATATGTTGTAATGTCCATAATTCTCGAGGATTGTTCTTTTCCCAATTTGGAAATACTGTTTAAAGTGCCAGTGAGTAACACCGCCGCCATACTCCTCTACGGTTTGATGGTCAGTATAGTAGAGAATATACATTAGCAGTAATGAATCCTATTCTCTGATCTTAGTCTTAGTGAACACGTTTAGTATATTAAATAGTTCAGACCTCAGAAGGTTGAGAACTCAGGTTTGAATCTTTACCATATTTTATTAAAACCTAAAATTTGAATATTCAAATGATTCAAATTTGAGAACAGTTTGAAAAATGATTTTTGTATCTTTATAGTTCAGTTGCCAATTACATTTAGTTAAATCTTAAATATTAATTTAACACAATTTAATTTAGAACTCGCGGTGTTCCAACCCATTTAATTGGGTCGACACATTTCGATGACAATTCATCGGATAACAGTGTCGAAGAAAAATTAATAATGCGTAATTCGAATTCATCATCATTTTATAATAATAAAGGTACACCACCTATATTACATTCGCTAAGTGATGCAAGTAAAGATAAAAGTGGACAAGACACTAATAGTATTGTTAATGATAATGGTGAAAATATTTTATTAAAAACAGATGATAATTTTGTTGTTTTGCAAACGGGTAATGAAAACGTTGATATCATAAGTCCACCACCTGGTTTACCAAAACAGGAAAATAGTGCTAGATTAAGGCGGTATAGGCATAATTTTGAGTAAAATCTTTAATAAATCTAGAGTAGTTTTTTTGCCTTTATATAAATAATGATGACCTTGAACGGAATTTGATGTTTAATTTAATAAAATTATTTGTCCTAAATTCCAATTACACTACCAATTAATTACTAGTCACCAGAGATATATATATAAAATTCGTGCAATAATATAATATTTAATACATTTTAGCAATCGATTTTAATAAGCAATATTTTTTATATTCCCATAGCTAAAAATTTAAAAAAAAATCGTATATGTACTGTATTAAATTTGTTCAGCAGATACTATAGCTCCTAAGTGATAAATATTCCACAGTATAAACGTACATACAAATAATCAACCGCCTCAACGATAATACCGAAATTCAACTTAAGGAAGGTTACCGGATTTTTTTTTATGAAATTTGACTCCTATCTTTATATTTAATTGTTTTAATTATTTTTTGATAGTACAACATTTTAGAATTCAGAAAATTAAGGCTAAAACTGATTTTCTGGTATTTAGTACATTTGAGGTGATATAAATGTCCTTCCATTTAATTTTTAATTAGTTTTCTATATTATATAAACAATTTGGAATATTTATGATACAGACCACACAAATGCACACAGAAAGGAATATTTATATGTATACAGTTAAAAACTTCTCCGAACGGGTAGCTAAGAGATCGGAACTTTTGTCGAAAATAAAATTAAGCAATATAAAATATAATATGGAATTTGATAAACTCGTTACTCGTATTTAAATAAATGTACACATCAACTCCTGGCTTGTTATTTGTTCAAGTTAATTTTCAATGGATGATTGTTTTGAATTTTAAAATCATGTCCTTAATTTCAGATATTTTATAGCCATGATGGACACATAATTATAACGATAATTTTTTCTTAAATAACTGGTTAGATATAATAGAATTTATTGACCATAAATCAATTAAGGACTTAGTTATATGGATCGTTATTGAAAGAAAAAGAAAAAAATTACTCAAAACGTGCCTTTATTCTGTGCCCTTGTAATTAGAAACAAAACATAAATTCAAAAATTAAATTCTTTATTTTGACAAAGAGTAGCGTATCCCTTCACTTTGTATGGTATCCTTTATTTTTATACTCGACGCACAACGTCGCAGAAGATTTCTTTAATATTTTTGATTAAGAGCGCTCGAATTGATGTATGACATGGGGCACGGTTTAGTTAAAATCACATGTCGTTAATTTACACGCGCAGTTTAATTGTGTATCTTATGAACAATAAATCTCACAAAAATTGATAGAATTTTAGTATTACCACAGCAGAATGTCAAAGATCGAACGCAGCTATGGAAAACCCCTTTTATAAATCATGTTTTCAAAATGTATCAAATTAAATTGCATCCACGTAGCCCAGGTTCTAGAAGCCAGAGACCAATTAGCTTGTTTGGTAAATAATTTGGACTTCGTTTAGTTTCTTGGCGGTCATAGAAGGCCTTCCTTATCTTTCTTGCACATAATCCAATCTTCCAATTTTCTGTTATTTAAGACCCCGTTTGATTAATATAACCTAACGGTGCCATAAACCATATTTTCTACTGTTACATTTAGTTTGCAGTTTTACTACACAAACAGTTTTCACATTTTCAGCGTGCTGCTCTTATTTTATCGCATTTTACGACTAAAAACCATTGAATTTTTACGCTATTGTTTCTAATTATATGTCCACATCCTTAGTAATTATTGGCAATGCAATCAATAATCCTTTAATAATTACTGTTCAACATATACTTAAATGTAAATATTTACTCAATCTGACAAAAAACAATAACTCAAAATGTATCAAATACAACGATTTAGTATATCATCGTTTTTAATTGTGTCCGCCACTGTATCCTATCAGAATCTCTCTAAGAAGTTGATTTTTTTTAAATAATAATTTTAGTACAGTTTAGATTTACAATATCCTCTAAATAAATCGAATCATCTTTGTTTGAATATACTCATTAATATTTAGAAATAAATTCTTATTCTAATTTAATTGAAATTATCCAGTATCGTCATTTCCTCAATCAAAGTTTGATATTCATTGATATTGGTAAATCCAATAAATATTTGACAAGAGAATAGCTAACAAACCTGCTAAAATTGTATTTGATTTCACAACAGAAATTCAGTTTGGTTTTTTTTTTACATGGAAAGATTTAAATTTGCTTATATCGGATACAATAAATTAACAAAATACAAATAATATCAGTGGATTAAATAAACAGGCTAATTACCTTTACCTGATATTGTTTGCTGGGTTTTACCGACTTATATTAAGCTAGCTGGTACTCGTTCATTTTTTAAATTCAAATTTAAGTATTTTATAAGCTCTTGCTTATCAAAATTCTTAATCGTTTGTATAAATTGATGTTAAATTCGGGGGTAAACAGAGCAACTCGATATTGGATAATTATAATGTTAAATTCGTGGTTGCTTTACCCCAATGTAAAGGGACATCATTTATTCGTCGGCCTTACTAGCACACGAACAAATTATCTATCTCTTTACAATCGATAAAACCGAGAAGTGATGTAATTCGTGTATTTTTATTCTTCGTCTTTCAATATCATATTTTTTGCAAATCTTGAACCAAAGTTCGACCATATTTGTTGGCTTGTTATTATAACCAGATTGGGAATTCCCATTTGTTAGTTTTTTTTAGTACATATTTGTGTTTTTTCGTATTTAATTTCTTAATGCTACAAAATACATTTCTGTGCCAAAGTCTTACAGAATATAAAGTGTGTTGCAAAAAGAGCTTAAAACTGTGTGTTATTTTCCACTAGAAATCATTGATCACATTTTCTTTTGATCAGAGTACTTTTTGAAAAACTTAACTTATGTTGCAGAATCAATTCAAATTCGAGTTAAAACAGAAATGTAAATTTATGATTAATATTCATGAAATTTAATAGGTGTCCCATCGACCGCGTCATCATCTTCCTTTGTGAATAAAACAATAGGTGCTTTGATGATATCGAAACACTTTATATTTATTTGTAGTAAAATTAAATTAATTTAAATTATATTAGTACATTTTAGAAATTATAAATATTAGGATAGGACAATATTAAATATAATTAAATGGCTTATTGTGAAGTACATACGAGAAATGAATATATAAATTAAAAGATTCTGTTTAACTGCTGTTAAGTAAGTCTTTTTCAGACAGCATCATTTGGTCTTTGATTGGATCTCAATCTCCAAGCAGCTTAATATGTTAAATTCGAATTAGCAAATGCTACGTTTTATTCATATCACTCATTGCACATCTGTGTATTTGCTTAAAACAACTTAAAATTTCCAAAATTCTTGAGTTTGCATGATCACAGTTATACTAAGCCGTATTCCTCTCCTTGCAAATTCCGAATCTGCCCAGTCACAATTAACAACGAGCCATAAACCCGGACTATGTACCTGGAATTTGTAAATGATAACCTGTAGTTCAGCCAAAAAGAAAAATTGATGGTGTATCGCTTATATCTGATTCTTTTTCTTGTAGTGACATCTGTTTTCTTTCTAGAAATATTCGCATTTTGCGGTGTTTATTCGGAGCCCAAAATCTCGTACTCGTATCACTCATTACTTATCTGATTTGTTTGCATGATCACAACTATACTAAGACCGCATTCCTCTCGTTGAAAATTCCGAATCTGCCCAGTCACAATTAACAACGAGCCATAAACTCGGACTATATTATATTTATGCTTTCATGCTTGAATTTCATTATTTAATGATCTAATGACTGTGGAATTTGTAAATGATAACCTGTAGTTCAGGGCTACCATAGTCAAAATGAAAAATTGATGGTGTATCGCTAATATCTGATTCTTTTTCTTGTAGTGACATCTGTTTTCGTTGAAGAAATATTCGCATTTTGCGGTGTTTATTCGGAGCCCAAAATCTCGTACTCGTTGGACGATATCCGAAGATGCTCCCGATGTTGCTGGTCATAACACTCATTACACATCTGATTATTTGCTTAAAGCAACATAAAATTTCCAAACTTCTTGAGTTTGCATGATCACAATTATACTAAGACCCCATTCCTCTCCTTGAAAATTCCGAATCTGCCCAGTCACAATTAACTACGAGCCATAAACTCGGACTATATTATATTTATGCTTTCATGCTTGAATTTCATTATTCAATGATCTAATTGCTCGAACTTCCAGCCAAAGATGTCGGTTAAACTGCTCCGCGTTTGCATCCCGACATGTATTGCGCATGATGTTGAGTAAGGCAGTCGGTCTTGTACCATTAACGTTCTAGCAGCTTCTAATAATATTTCTTTATTTGATAATTGGCCCAAAACATATATTTATATTTTAGATTGTATCATCAAGTTATGTTTCCTATTATCGTGTAGGTGTCATCACCGATAAGAACGAAAACAGATGTCACTACAGTAACTTAAATTTTGTTGTAAATGATTTGAATTTGCATGATCACAATTAACCACAAGCCATAATTTTCGTGAGACTAGAAATTCCGAATCCAGTCACAATTAACGGAGCTATAATTTTGACGTGGTATGTGCCTTTGTTTCTTGTTAATATTTTAATATCTGATTCTATTAATACTTTTGTAAAATAATCCTGTAAATTAATTCTAAAATTCTGAGTCTACATAATCACAATTAACTACAAGTCATAATTCTATCATAGGTAATTTCTAGATACACAGAAGAATTGTAAACTGCTCTGCAATTGTCATCTAGCGTAACATTAACAGGCAATGCGGCCTTCGCTCTATTTCCCACTTAATTAAAACAGTTTTAAAGGCCATTACTGGCCCCTTACTGAGTCAACAATTTGGCTCCAGCGGTTTCGATCCCGAGCATGGTCTTCATACTGTCTAAGACAATCTGAAGAGGCCAAGTCGTTCTCTACACCGTGGAGCCATCGTCGTCTGCAACGACCTCTGCGCCTACCATATGGTGGCTCTCCTTTCAGAGATCGCTGCACAATTCGTTCCGGATTAGCACGCAGAACGTGCCCGAGCCAGCGTACTCGCTGAGATCTTACTTCATGTACAATATCGGGGATCTTCATCAGATCTCTGATCTCGATATTGTACAGAGCTCGGTAGGTACCATCTATTTCGCGATTTGGGCCGTAAATCACACGCATGACTCTTCTCTCAAATGTTAGGAGCCATCTCTCGTACTCATCCGTTAGCGCCCAACTTTCACATCCAAACATAACAACGGGCCTGATCAACGCTTTGTAAAGCTTCAGCTTCACTTCACTTGATAAGTGTTTAGATTTTAGCAGTGGCCTTAGAGGATACAAAGAACGACTTCCAGCTGCCAGCCGCACTTTAATATCCTCACCCACACTGTTATCGTGAGTGATAAGAGAACCCAAATTTTGAACCTCCTCACTCCCTAAAACGTGTGGTGGCCACTACTAAAATCTGATGTGCCATTGTCCCTAAAACCAGAGATCAGGTATTTCGTTTGGGACTCATTGATCTGAAGTCCAACTGAAGCTGAAAACTTACAAGCGGATCAAGTATTTCACTCATTCCGTTGCTATTCAGTCCAATCACGCATATGTCATCTGCATATGCAAGCACCTGATTGCACTGGCGATATAAGATGTTACACTGCGGTGTTTCAGTTTTACGAAAGATGTACTCCAACATGAGATTAAAGAGTATCGGGGACAGAGCATCTCCCTGCCGAACACCCGAGTTAACTACAAAATTTGTCGAAAGCCTGTTCTCAACTTTAACATAGCATTGAGACTGCGTCACTGTCATCATACATAGTCGTACCAGTTTTGTTGGCATTCCTAGGTATTCCAAGGCAGACCACAAACTCTCTCGATTGATCGAGTCATAGGTCTGCCGGAAATCCAGGAACACCTGATGTACGGGGATGGATGTCTCATAATATTTAGATAGAATCATCCGCAGCGAAAAGACCTGATCGGTGACTGATCGATTCGGACGAAATCCTCCTTGATAGTCACCCACCAAGCCCTCCGCTAGAGGAGTGACTATCCAATACTATGTATGACAGTAACTTGTATGCTGTGCAAAGGAGTGCTATACCGCGAGAATTCTCACACTTCAAGCGGTCTTCCTTCTTGAAGATGGGGCATATCGCGGCCACTTTCCATTCGTCAGGCATAACTTCGGTTCGCCATACTAATCGAATAAGGTCGAAAAGACAGTTCCACAAAGTATCCCCTTCGAATATCAAGAGCTCCGAATTAATGCAGTCCACTCCAGGTGCACGGTTTCGTTTCAATCTCTGCATGGCTTTAGTGAATTCCTCATGGGATGGCTCCTCAGTGCAAATCTCCGCAGTCTGTATTAGAGGTGGCTCAGCAACAGTCTGTGACGCATGATGGACATCAAGCAGGTCAGTAAAGTGTCCACTCCATGCGTCAAGTACTGCGTCGATGTTGACACAGAGGTTTCCATCCCGGTCCCGAATGGCGGTTGACGTAGGCCTGAAAGAATGGTGCAGTCGAGTAATTCCTTTAAAGAAATTACGCGAATTGCGCTCATTGCTGAGTTGTTGTACTTTCAGAACCTCGGCCTTCCACCATTCTCGCTTCTTCCGTCTTTCCCACTACTATTGCTTGAACCTCTGGCGGTATTTGTTCCAGCCAAAGATGTCGGATAAACTGCTCGGCGGTTGCACTCCGACATGTATTGCGCATGATGGTAAGTAAGGCAGTCGGTCTTCTACCATTAACGTTCTAGCAGCTTCTAATAATATTTCTTTATTTGATAATTGGCCCAAAACATATATTTATATTTTAGATTGTATCATCAAGTTATGTTTCCTATTATCGTGTAGGTGTCGTCACCTATAAGAACGAAAACAGATGTCACTACAGTAACTTAAATTTTGTTGTAAATGATTTGAATTTGCATGATCACAATTAACTACAAGCCATAATTTTCGTGAGACTAAAAATTCCGAATCCAGTCACAATTAACGGAGCTATAATTTTCGCGTGGTATGTGCCTTTGTTTATTGTTAATATTTTAATATCTGATTCTATTAATACTTTTGTAAAATAATCCTCTAAATTAATTCTAAAATTCTGAGTCTACATAATCACAATTAACTACAAGTCATAATTTTATCATAGGTGATTTCTAGATAGACAGACGAATTGTAAACTGCTCTATCTTGTTGTAACATGTTTGGTATGGAAAAGTTCATTCATTATATATGTGGCAGGGTTGTTTGTTACGTTTTTTGTTGATATTGTATTTAATCATATTTGTACACCGATTATGTATTTTAAATTGAAATCTATTTTATTCATAATATACCGGGTGTTTTTTTTAAACTGAGACGATCAAATATCTCGAAAAATAGCCACTCTACGGAAAAAATGTCCATAATCAAAATTTAATCATACCGCGGGGGAAATACATTAGTGCAAAAAAAAAAGTCCCCCCACCCCCGCTTTGTAGGTGGGGCGGGGGTAACTTTTAAACTAAGATAGGAAGCCATATTTTTTATTGCAGATACGGATTCTACGACTAAAAGTACGTATGATTTGAATAAAATATTTTGTTCGGTTCATGATAGATGGCGTTGCAATCGACGAAATTCAATTTTTTCAATTTCTCCTTCTTAGTTAGAACACACGCATTCGATTCTGCAATACGTTTGAAATAAAAAACATCACGTTTTCATTGGAAATACTCGAAATTCGTCATCAAAACAATTTATTCAGTTTTGTAAATCTAAATAAGTGTTCAAAATGATGGCCTGAATTTTGTATTTTTGAAATTTAATAATGAAACTTGAAATTAATTTATTTTTCTCAATCACAATTTTCATATTTTTTTTTTTAACAATCCTAGG
>OX596383.1:18678860-18788312 GCA_951394425.1 Tipula unca | reverse complement strand
TAGACCGTATTTGGTATATACAACGGATTAAATTTATCTTAAATTCAGTAAAATTAAATAATAATAATATGTAATAAATAAATTAAAACTCACATGTAACTATATCTTCATTTCATTAACCATTTTTTTATATGTATCCAAGACTCAGGCTATTTTAATATAAATATTGTATCCAGGACACAAACCGATTGGGCCATTCAACTTGTATGTGAGACCTTTGAGTATATATAAATAGAGAAATCATGAGCAATTACAATGTTACCTCAATAGATACCGTTACATACACGATTTTGAATGTTTTTTTAATTTTTTGTGCATAGTATATTTAGGTTGCAATGTATCGAACTTTACAGTAAGATTTTTTGCTGAAATATTTTGTTTTGAGTATCATTCGAACTTTATTTCTTTTCGCTCTTATATACACCAAAACAACAACAAAACAATTTAAAAACTAAGGTAGACGAATTAGATTTTGTTTTTTTTTATCACACAGACAGGACCCGATTTTGATTTTAAAATCTTTGGAAATTTAACTTCGGAACTATCTAGGATTTTCGAAATATACATTTAAATGTACGCTCTTGTAGAAAAATATAACAAGTAGTTAATTAAATGATGATTTCACGCATATTCCAATGTTTATAGGTTTTTCAGATCAAATTGAATGAATCTTTTATAAATTAACAGAAACCTTTTTCAAATAAAACGAGACCATTTCTAAATAGAATGAAACCGTTTTCAATTGGAATGAAACTTTATTCAATTAGAATGATACTAATTACAAATCCAATGAAACCTTTTATATTAAGTTGATCGCCTTTGAATCTAACACTTGAGATTTATTAAGATTAATCTGTAATAAACAGTAACATAGCTGTTTTCAATTTAAAATTCGATAAAATTAATTTTTAATTGGTATTAACAATACAAGATTAATCCTATCGATCTGATAGGAGGACTCATTTTTTCATTTGTTTTTCGCTATTTGCAGATTTTCAGTTGCTGATGGTCAAGACTTTTTCGTAATTAAAAACACAATAAAACTGTTGTCTATTGTAATTTTAATTATTTTGTTATCATTGTTTCTGTTTTTGCAACTTGAACTGTTTACAAAATTCAGGGGACAATTTTCAAAATTTTTCGGGCAAAACGAGCTAACCGATAGAGATAAAATTCAGCAAGAATGATGAAAACGGGATTCTAAAATAATTTTCACATATGAAGTTCTGGACGTACGGGAAGTTTTTACGAATTTTCTTACTAAAAATATTTAGTAAATTTGTTATACCTGAATAAGACGGAACTTTATTTTATTTATATATTTTCTTTGTGTTTTATTTTCATAAAGTTCCAATTATTATAGAAAAAATTATATATTAAATAAAATTTCAAAATTTAAAGCAATTTATTTAATAAATAATTCAATTAATTACTTGTATGTACATATGTACATATGTGCAATCATAAAAAAAATGCACAGAAAATTTAAAATAATCTGTAATTTGGTTAAACATAAAATTCTTTGGAGCTGATCCTAGAGATTTTGCCAATTAGCCATATAGTTGGTATGGTAGAATGGACCTTCCCCATCATGAAAAAATCCTCCCCATATTTTAGCGGATCGTCAGGGTCTTACAACTTGGTACCTAAGCTATATCTCATAACAAATAATAAATTTGGTTAAACATAAAATACTGTGGAGCTGATCCTAGAGATTTTGCCAATTAGCCATATAGTTGGTATGGTAGAATGGACCTTCCCCATCATGAAAAAATCCTCCCCATATTTTAGCGGATCGTCAGGGTCTTACAACTTGGTACCTAAGCTATATCTCATAACAAATAATACATTTGGTTAAACATAAAATTCTGTGGAGCTGATCCTAGAGATTTTGCCAATTAGCCATATAGTTGGATGGTAGAATGGACCTTCCCCATCATGAAAAAATCCTCCCTATATTTTAGCGGATCGTCAGGGTCTTACAACTTGGTACCTAAGCTATATCTCATAACAAATAATAAATTTGGTTAAACATAAAATTCTGTGGAGCTGATCCTAGAGATTTTGCCAATTAGCCATATAGTTGGTATGGTAGAATGGACCTTCCCCATCATGAAAAAATCCTCCCCATATTTTAGCGGATCGTCAGGGTCTTACAACTTGGTACCTAAGCTATATCTCATAACAAATAATAAATTTGGTTAAACATAAAATTCTGTGGAGCTGATCCTAGAGATTTTGCCAATTAGCCATATAGTTGGTATGGTAGAATGGACCTTCCCCATCATGAAAAAATCCTCCCCATATTTTAGCGGATCGTCAGGGTCTTACAACTTGGTACCTAAGCTATATCTCATAACAAATAATAAATTTGGTTAAACATAAAATCAATCTCAAGCCGCTTCGCCAAGTAAAGGCTGTGAATCACGAAGGGTTCCTTTTGTATTTTTTATTTTATTTTATTGGTAAGAAAAAAACAATTGTATTCATAATAGAAGAATAAAAATTAATTCATAAAGAGTAAACCAAATAACAATTATAAAAATAAAATTAATCAAAACAAAACATGCATAGGTGATCAGAAACTTGTAGATGCTCCATACATAATTCATGTATTTTCCGGCCACAGGAACTACATTCAAAGAAGACTGGTAGATTTTCAAAGCCGTCGTGGCATATCAAACAATGACCAGATAATGACATGGTTGTTTTGACCAGATTATCTTTGAGGTGCTCTCTGTAATCGTTTAGAGCTACATTATAAATGTTCTCGTTAGTAGAATGAATCTCTGGTATTTTATTGTTATTAAGAATTAAATCAATTGCGTATATTATTAAAACGCCACAGTTGAATCCGTCTCTTTGTTGCGGTAAATAGCCACAATGAGCCGACTTAAAATTGGTAATTGGCCTTTGATAAAATTTGTCCAACTCAAATGCAAAATTTCTTGCACTTTCCAATAATTATTTTTGAATCTTTTCTGGATTTAATGGGTCGTATGTTAAAATTGTTTTATTATTATAATTTATTACGGAAACTTTCCAGTGGCTATTTTGACATCTAGGTAAAATTAAAATGGTCTTGTTGCGGCATAGTTCCAGCTCTGGTTGCTTTGTTTGATCATACGCTCTATAATTGTTTTTATTATTCCCGATTTTAAGCATTTCATAAGGGTCTAAACATAAAGCATTTTTAGTTAGTTTCAAACTAATTGATGCATATACAATCTCTGAAGTCAAAAACTCCATATTTGATAATGAGCTATAACAATTATTAGTTATGGCCGTTTCCCAATTTTCGTGAAACCTGAACTTCAAAATTTTAATATCAAAACCAAGGTTTGTCATCTTTTCAAATGATTTTTTTTTATTGTCTATTATTTCAGTTTGTATCAGGGCATTCGAATTTATAAATTTTTGCAATGCAACTTTTCCAGAATATTTTGGACATTTTTTATTCGTTTTCTTTTTTCGCCAAACTTCTATATTGTGAGGACTATCCGGGTTATTTTTTGACACATTGCGAGATTTTCGTTTATTATTATTTGGCTGTGCTGTTAGTCTACATGATTTAAGTATTAGAGAGTTTATTTCCTGCATCTCATCTATAAATCTCCCCAATTTCAAGTGTTTTTGCGATAGTAATCTATGCTTAATTAAGTTAAAATGGCTCTCAATCAATGAATTAGACACCCTTTGTGTACATCTAAAGTTTTTTAAAAAAATTGTCGCCCCTAATGGTAAAAATGCCATATATTTTTTAGTAGTAAACAACACAAAATCAGCACAATATATTTCATTTTTGTCTTGGACATCGTTATCCGGCAGTAGTGAATTTTCTGTAGTAGTATTTAATATGTTGATATACCGTTTATAAAATTTAGATGTTTCATAAATACTGCCAACAGATTCTTCAAATAAAACAGATGTATCTTTTTCATTTTCTTTGGCTTGCGATTCGTTTTCGGAATCAAAACTTATGTTAGCGACTTGCGTTTTCATCAACTCTTGAAAATATACGTACGTTTCTTTGAATAACTTCGTTTTGTACTTGCTTGTACAAAGAATAGTATATGTTCTGTAAATCTTATCTACGTCGTCAATTGTATCGCTATCAATCATCAGGAAAAAACATATCATTATAGTGGTTCGTAATTTTGGTAGGTAATGTATAATTCGTCTTTTTATTTGCCTGATTATTATTGCGGCAAAATGGGCACAGCATACGAATACTCCCGAATATTCATTGACGTTATATTGTTTATTAGCTACGACATCATAAGTAAAATTCAAATATTGCTTAAGAGTCATTCCATTTATTTGAAACAAAATGGATTTTAACAGCACCCATGACCAATCAGTAACGAATACTTTGGGAATTTTCAATTTAGTATTGTATTTGGAAATGCTATTGCTTAAAATACAAAAAAACATACGGATAGTTTCCACGTCATGCTTAGAGCTGATTAGTTCCATGATGGGAACTGTAGTATCCCCGTATTGAACCACACATACATAATAGTAAATATGTGGAAAATCATGGGTTTCGCAACATTTTGGGATTCGTATAAGACCACCTGTGGCATCGACGTGCATAATCACAATATCATTATATAAAAAATCAAAAGATTCGGGATTTTTTAAAACTATAAATAAAGGATCTCCTGCAAAATAAATATACCGATCCAAGTTCTGTTTTAAGCTTAGTCGACGAATGCCATCCATAATTTCACAACCTTGAATGACATCAAACAGCAATTTACGTTCGGATCGAGCTTTTCTTAAAGTATCTTTTTTAACAATACTTTGGGTATTACCAGCACTGAATAAGTGTTCGTTCACAAATTTATATTGTTGCAGATTAATGTAACTAGAATGTCTGTCTAATAAAAGAGATTGTGCAAAATTTCTTTCCGATCCCCTGAGCTGTAAGTACAACTTGGCATCCCCATGTTGAACCATATCATCTCCGATAGTAAAATAGTTCATAGTTTGATCTGGGAGGATAACAAATTTAAACTTTTGTAAATGCAATTTATACTTACATTTCCCAAAAATTGTTAAATTCGTTTTATTTTTGTTTATACTCGCGAAACTTATCAAACATGGAATTCTTGCGGTGGCCAGAACATTTCTAATACTTTTTCGTAAATTTTCCAATGTCCATGGGTTTTTGAGGACAATTGGCAAGTTCTTCCGAAAAACCCATTGTTCATGCTTTTTAAGAGTTACGTGAGGTTTAACCGAAGAAGTCGCTAAGTTGGATAACTTATTCGTATCTGTAATTAATTGGTCAGCAGGTACTTCAATTACGATTGGCGTTGACGAATCATTTGCCGCACCTAATGCAGGGCTTAGAGAGACATATTCGAAAGTTATTTTATCAAATACCAATGATGTATTAACTGACGAGTCACTTACTTTATTATCAATTTTATTATGTTCAGATACTTTTCTATTTTTACATCATTGCATATGTGAGAATAGCTGTAATTATTTTCTTCGACCAGTTTTTCATATCCAATGCTTTCGCTGCATCTTGTAATTTGAGAATCATTTTCTGCGGAGACTAATTGATTCAGAACATAAGCAAATCGTTTGGAGTTTCGTTTATTATTTTTTAATTTTAAAATAGGAGCAAGGGATTCAAATAATCTTCCTTTAAGGTTTACAGTATTAATATTTACACCGAGAGTTTTAAGAGCCGTTTTAACTTCATATTGCGAAATACTTCTTTTTCCGATAATTATATTTATTAATTGTATTGTTGTCCATTGTTGTATGTTAAAGGTGTTTTAAAAAAAATAAAAAAAATTGTTGTATGTTTTATTTATATGGAAAATATTTAAACTAATAAAAACCAACAATATGTATTTTGTTTATTTGTACGAAGTGTAGTTGGTAGATGCTATATAATTATTTTTAGTTTACAAAAACGTTATATTTTGATATTGCGATATATGTTAAATATATGTTTGTATTAACTTTTACAAAAAAAAACTGTTTTCACAAATTACTTTGTTCTTGTTTGTATCTAACTAAACATTTATTTATCACAATAGTATTCTATTATACTTACATAGTACATACTTTGTTTTCTATTTATGTGAATAAAATAATGAATTTAAATAAATTTTTTTTTCCGTTTCATTTAAACCAAATTTTTAAAAACAGAAAAAACTGTTTTTACAATTCGAAGCTAATTTTTTTACCGTTTGTAATAGAATAATTTCTATAGAATAATAGAATAATAAACTATATGGCTAATTGGCAAAATCTCTAGGATCAGCTCCACAGAATTTTATGTTTAACCAAATTTATTATTTGTTATGAGATATAGCTTAGGTACCAAGTTGTAAGACCCTGACGATCCGCTAAAATATGGGGAGGATTTTTTCATGATGGGGAAGGTCCATTCTACCATACCAACTATATGGCTAATTGGCAAAATCTCTAGGATCAGCTCCACAGAATTTTATGTTTAACCAAATTTATTATTTGTTATGAGATATAGCTTAGGTACCAAGTTGTAAGACCCTGACGATCCGCTAAAATATGTAGAGGATTTTTTCATGATGGGGAAGGTCCATTCTACCATACCAACTATATGGCTAATTGGCAATATCTCTAGGATCAGCTCCACAGAATTTTATGTTTAACCAAATTTATTATTTGTTATGAGATATAGCTTAGGTACCAAGTTGTAAGACCCTGACGATCCGCTAAAATATGGGGAGGATTTTTTCATGATGGGGAAGGTCCATTCTACCATACCAACTATATGGCTAATTGGCAAAATCTCTAGGATCAGCTCCACAGAATTTTATGTTTATCCAAATTTATTATTTGTTATGAGATATAGCTTAGGTACCAAGTTGTAAGACCCTGACGATCCGCTAAAATATGGAGAGGATTTTGTCATGATGGGGAAGGTTCATTCTACCATACCAACTATATGGCTAATTGGCAAAATCTCTAGGATCAGCTCCACAGAATTTTATGTTTAACCAAATTTATTATTTGTTATGAGATATAGCTTAGGTACCAAGTTGTAAGACCCTGACGATCCGCTAAAATATGGGGAGGAATTTTTCATGATGGGGAAGGTCCATTCTACCATACCAACTATATGGCTAATTGGCAAAATCTCTAGGATCAGATCCACAGAATTTTATGTGTAACCAAATTTATTATTTGTTTTAGATATAGCTTATGTACCAAGTTGTAAGACCCTGACGATCCGCTAAAATATGGGGAGGATTTTTTCATGATGGGGAAGGTCCATTCTACCATACCAACTATATGGCTAATTGGCAAAATCTCTAGGATCAGCTCCACAGAATTTTATGTTTAACCAAATTTATTATTTGTTATGAGATATAGCTTAGGTACCAAGTTGTAAGACCCTGACGATCCGCTAAAATATGGGGAGGATTTTTTCATGATGAGGAAGGTCCATTCTACCATACCAACTATATGGCTAATTGGCAAAATCTCTAGGATCAGCTCCAAAGAATTTTATGTTTAACCAAATTACAGATTATTTTAAATTTTCTGTGCATTTTTTTTATGATTGCACATATGTACATATGTACACACAAGTAATTAATTGAATTATTTATTAAATAAATTGCTTTAAATTTTGAAATTTTATTTAATATATAATTTTTTCTATAATAATTGGAACTTTATGAAAATAAAACACAAAGAAAATATATAAATAAAATAAAGTTCCGTCTTATTCAGGTATAAAAAATTTACTAAATATTTTTAGTAAGAAAATTCGTAAAAACTTCCCGTACGTAGTTCTGGAATATGGCCAATTAGGAAGGAACTTTGTTATTTCTTAACCGATTCTGACGGCGCTTAGCATGTACGATGCAAGTGGAATTCTAAAATTATTTTTACAAGTTCTGGAATATGGCCAGTTAGAAAGAACTTTGTTAACCGGTTATAATAGAATTCTTAACCGGTTATAATGAAATTCGGCATGTTCGAAAGTACTCAGGTGTTTCTTAAAAGATTTCACATCGTCTTCATCGTAATCGGTTAATAAGTATCCAAGTTCCTTCATAATTTTCTTTATTTCACATCTTCTGCTAAATATCATTTTAGAAACCCATTTTCATTTCACATTTCGAATTTCATCATAATCGGTTATGAAATAAATAAGTTCCTTTTTGACTGCCCATATTCCAGAACTCCATGTGAAAATCATTTAGATTCGTTTTGGCAGTGCACATTTCGAATTTCCCAAAAATCAACTAAGAAATTGCACTGCTCTTTAGTGTTTGGTGATATTCCAGAACTTCAGTTATGCAAATTATATTATTTAATTATTATAATCCCAATTTCATCGTACATGATGAATTGCATCATAATCGGGTAAGAAATTACCCAGTTCCTTCATTGACTTATTGCAAAAATTATCTATAAAACCGTACCGACCGGTAAGTGTTAAACATAAAGGTTCATTATGAAACTCGAAGAGTCCGTAGATGGCACTGAATTCACACTACCCCAATTCTGTTCTCTCGTTGAACCCAATAAATTTCTGGCCATTGCTTTTATTTTTAAAAAGGCTTATTCAATTGGGTTCAACGTTCAACATGGAAGAGTACGGCGGTAGGAACCTTAAACCGTTTCCTGAGGTTTCTATTATATCCTTGATCTGCGCAGTTTTGTGGATTTGTGCGTCATCCATTACAAAATAGAACTCAGTTCATTAATTTTGCAGCGAGTTCTTCAATAAATTTGCAAATTTATTTGAATTAGAGTTTGAATTATAGAGGTAGAGGAGTTTGATTTATTTTGGAACGGATAATGCCCAAATCTATAAAACTGCGAATTTCATGAATAAAATAAAAACCGCAGGAAGTCATTTAAGGTTTCTAGTATCTACCACCGTACTCTTTCATGTTGAACTCAATTGAAAAAAACCTTTTATAGACCGTGTTTATAATAAGAAAGTAAAGCGAAGTCGGCTTGGTTGGACATTCCAGGTAAAAAGAAAAAGAGGCTCTTTTATTAGAATAAAAAACATGTACCCGTCTTAATTGTTTAGTAAGTTTCCTTATTTCAAATCACAGTCATTAAAATTATATTTCTTGATATTTTCATTATATTACTGCTTGCTGCGCTTCGTTGGAACTTGGAAGCAAATATATAGAGATCGATTCTGGAATAATAAAATGCATGCTGTTTTCTTATTTACCTGCTTTCTAAATGAATTTATTTCGAAAAAGTTTGGTATATCCTACTCGTCAAACGACATTTCGAAAGCGTCATCTATTAAAACGAAACTCTAGCTATAGTCATCTATTAAAAATGTACATATTTATACATAACTAAACTAATAATTTGCATTAAATGCTGTAGTTTAAAAGAGGTCATAGGATTTCTCAAGTGTGCCCAAATACCCTTTCTTAGTACATACCTTTTAGAATTAGGCTGGGGTTACATTTGATATGAATTCTTACGAAAATTTCTTTATATGAATTTGTACGAAATCATCAAAAGTAAACTAAAAGCTCGTCTAATTCGAACGAACCCTCTGAATTTAAACTGAATTTCAATAGCAACAAAATATTTTGTTTTTTGATCAGTTGTCGTTTGAATTATCGGAACACTTTTGGCAGACGTCTCCGGTTCAAAATCGACTATGTACTGTGCATTCTGAAAAAGGGCTAATTTCTAATTTTAAAAGCTATGCCCTTTTTCGAGGGAGACATGACTGCAAAGGCTAGCCAAATTATTTACAGTAAAAAATGGATTTTGAAAAATAAAATTTGTGGAAGAAAGGCGCTCTTTGTGGGACCGAAAACACAAACAGTACAACAGCAAGGGATGAAATAAAAATGATGGAGGAAATTTTTCTTAAATAAATTGAATAAATTAGACCCTTCTGCACAAAATCTGTGTGTGAATTTCAACATTTTCGGTTTATTTTAATTATTTTGCGGTGAGATGAATTCTCAAAATTTTTATCCAAATTCAATTAAAATTTGGCATATATTTTTTTGGATTTTGCATATTTTTTTTAATAAAATCGAAATTAATTTCTTGTAAATATTTCGATTGATAAAATCTGCGCAGATCTCAAAACAAAGTTTTACTACATACAGTGCCAACAGTTCCACCATTCTAATCTTCACCAAAATTCTGAAGTGTTGTTCATTATAACAGATTTGAGGCTTTAAACTCTTGCAGATTTGTGTATATAATTTTGTTTCTTAAATACAAAATATGTATGTTATTCAACCAGCGCAATTTACTCAAATATTCCTAACGAAATTTTGGTTTCGATGCAACGCAATCGCTCACCTTAGACGGAATAAAAAATTGGTACATAATAAAAAAATATTAATAAAAACTGAAATAACAACAAAATTTAAAAAACAAAAGATAAAAAATTTGTTTGTATGTTTGTACCTTTGTAAGGTTATTTTGCTTTTGTTTTTTTCGTTTCATTCTATGTACAATTCTATAGTCGATTGTCGCGCTCTACAATTCGAGCGAGGTAACATTGTAACTTTTATTTTATTATGGTAATCACTCTATATATAAATACACAAAGGTGAGACACAAAACAACCTAGTTCGATAAATATCCGCAGTGTACATAATGGCGCTACCGCCCAAAAACGTTAAAATCACTTTAAAAACGGTAAAAACATAGAAGCGTCCAAACATCTTTCTAGTTGAATGTCCAGCGTAAGAACATCAGCTGAACTTTAATTACAAATAATCATTCTATCGTTTACCTTCGATGTGTACACATACACATCTAGACTGTCAACAATTAATAAAAAATATTATTTAAAATTTCAAACCGTTCTGTGCTAAAAAGTAACGGAACTATAATTATTAAAATAAATTATCCATAATATATAATTACAGTGATTTAATTTTGATTTTTATTTTTTTTTTAATTTTGATATGTGCTCAACTTTTTTTTCGTTTTTGGTAGTTGTGTGTGTGTGTGTGTGTTCGGTGTTTTAGTATTTTTTTCTTAAATTTATTAAAGTTATTTATATTTCATTTATCAGTTTAGTAGTTTTGATTTGAGTTGTTATTTATGATTAATTGATGTTATATCGAACACTTTGTTGTTGTGTTATCGCACTTCATCTAGGAAAGGCCACATTCTATCAACGAGTGTGACGTACAAGATAAGTGGACCGTTTATTTATATACATCTACTCTCCATTTTATGTTAACCTATGTGTTTTATTTATGCCGCGATTGTATTGAATTTATTTTTTAATACATAGCGGTTTTTTATTTTTATTTTACTTTTTTGATTTGATTTCGTTTTAAAAATGGTCAATTACGTAATTGAATTTTTTAAAATGTATATCTAATAGTATTGTTGCTGTAGTGGGGTCAATAAAAGATTTATTGGCTCCAGTATCAATTAGTAATTTTATACGATTTACTGTTGAGGTGGGTATCGATGTATGGAAGTTGATAGCCTGATTGAGGGTTATTCAGGTTTATATAGCCACCCGTAAGGCTTTTCTAGGCTTCTAGGCAAAACTTCTCGTCGGGAATTTCAATTAGAGGAATATTTTCAAGTTGTTCGAATGATTGTTTTAATATTCCGTGCCTTGAGGTTCATAAAAGTCTTCAGGATACGACTGACAACATTCGAATGATAGTAATCGTTGTATTCTTCTTATTCGGGCTGAAACCATTAAGGTTCATTAGGTTGAAAGTTATATCTTGGCATTCGTTGGTGATTTAAATTGCTCTGTTGGTTATGTTTAGGTCTAGAATTTGTAGGGTAACTATATTGTTTTGAGATACTGGTAATATCCATGGGTACTGGTTTGGTTTAAAGTTAAGGAGGTAATCCTCTATTATTAGCGAAGCGATTATTTGGGTTGAAATTTGTAAAGGGTCTATGGTTGTAATATTGAGTGGCTCTAATTTGTGGGGTATCTACATATATTGTATAATTGGTTAGAAATTATATTTAAATTAAGGTTGAATTGGTCTTGTTAATGAGTGCGGTATACTGGTTTTGGTGGTAATATGTTTTTTATAGACTCGGTTATTGTTAAATGTTTTCTAAATTAACCGATTTGGGATTTTTCCCTCGAGCTGGCTTCTTGAAATTTCCGTGAGACATCCGACCGAGTAAAGAAACTGAGGTACTTGCGTCCTCACTTGACATAGCAATTTCGACTGCTTTCGATAAATATTGTCCTCTTATAACAAACTCAAAGGCTCAGATCAAATTTTTTTTCAAATCTGACTTTAAAAGGTTAAGAAAATTCGCTAGGAAATTAAAAAACAAAGCAATAAATTTCAATCACCAGGTTGGGATAATTTCTCAGTTGAACAAAAAGAATATAAGAGAAGTTTAAGACACGCTCACAGAGTTTTGTGGTTCAACTACTAGGAGGAAATTATTATTTTGTCGGTTGTCGCTAGACTAAACAAAGCTTTGGCTAGGAATGATGTTTGTAGACCTGACGGTCTTACCTCCTGTAATAGAGAAGTTGGTGAGCTGCTTCTGTCTGGTTGCGCCATTGTCAATCGAGATGTTCTGTGCTGGAGTCTGTTCTTCTTTTCACCTTATAAGGCTGGTGGGCCTGATGATATTTTCCCTGCTGAATTACAGTACGACTTTTCTTTCGTTCAGGACCATTTGATACACCTTTTCCAGGCATGTATTGATTTTAGCACTATTACAAAAATTCCTGGGTTTTAACACCCAGAATATTGTTTTACATATATATAAATCGCTGGTCTTACCGATATTATCTTACTCTTCTAGTGATAAATCTAAAGGCTTCTCTTACCAAACTGAATATAGTCTACAAAATACTGCTTATATAGGACTGTTACTGAAGCTATACCCTCTACTCCATGTTCTGCAGTATAGAGTTCATTCTTTCCTTCCCACAATTACGCACCTTTAGTCTTGGAACAGCTTATTCTGCAGCGTTTCGCTTGAGGTGAATTGGGGCCTGGAATGTTGTCGGTTCTATCGTGGTGTCCCACGATAAAATAAATAAAATAATAATAAATAGATACATTTTTACTAGTCGAATTCAACTTCTCCCATTTATTCTCGGTGGTTTATCCATCAAGGGATTTAAAGTTTTCAAATGATTTTCTCCAAAAATAAGACGAGTCCATAGTTTTTTTTTCATATGAATTTCCCTCTAGTCTCAGTGCTGGATTTGAAATCTATACTGTCCTAATCAGAGATCTCTTGGCAGTGTTGGTTCGCCATGCAGTAGAAATAAGTCAGCGCTAGCTGACACATAGTGTTATGGAGGGTTTGAATTTTGCTGTTAAGAACGAAAACATTTTTCTGTGTACTAATAGCAAAGCTGTACTCAATTCGTTAAATAATTCCTTGATCATTTCCAAAATTGTCAAGGAATGCAAACACTTCATTAACCTTCTTTGTTCCAATAATCCCATTACGGTAATGTGGGTGCCAGCACATTTTGACATCGAAGGTAATGATATCGCGGGCTGTTTAGCCAAAATCGGTTCCCAGTTAACTCTAATTGGACCTGAACTTCTAGTTGCCGTATGGCCCAATTAGTACCAGCTAAGAATCTTGCTTGCGATTCTTATGGGATATTATTATTATATTATCCCAGGATATTATATATGTGAGGACTGTCTGGAGGAAGATAATGATTTCCTGCACTTTGTTTGTAGTTGTCCGGCTTTCGATATTATTCGGTTTCAGGTTTGTAACAATAGGACTATTAAAGAAGGTCAATTGTCCTCCATTCCTTGGTTCAAACTTGTACAGTTTGCTAAAGCTGCAGTGCGCTTCTGCGAATTAGGATAAAATCCTGGGTTTGCAAGATAGGCCGTACGTACCTTGGTTAAACAGGAATTTTTTTTTTAAATTTTAAACGTATACTAACATGCAACGTGGTAAAACGCACCCCTGTCCTAAGTCACTTAACTTATAAGTTTTGAATATTTGTAATATTTATTAGTTAGATCTACTCAAATTTGTTTGTGTAAACTTACGTACTTTGTAAGTTCGGTAATATTACATTTTCAATTATTCTTTCCTCTTGTCTCTCAGATAAAAAAGTTAGGACAATTTAAGGACAAACTTCACATCCGTTCGACTAAAGATTAACACTGTAAATTATGTTTTTTACCGGGACTAAAAATGGGGTTATACCAGAACTCCTAAGGCGGTCCTACAAACACGAAAATTAGTATTATAGAAGCGTCACATCACATAGCTGTTAAGCCCTCAAACTAGATATAGACAATTAAATTAAATTACATTTTTCATGTGAGTTTTATGTATTTTCATATTCAATGTTTTTTTTTATTATAAATTCTTAAAAAAATTTAAAGAATTTTTCTGGCAATCATGTTTTTTCTAAGAAATTTAATTTAATTTAATTACATAAATAAATCAAAGTACAAATTATTATTTTTAAATGTATATCGTTATGTTCTGACATAGTAATTATAGTTCTAGATAAATGTCTTTTAAAAATATTAAAAATTGTATTATTTAATGAGATATGAGACTGTTGAACTTTTTGTATGTATGTACGTCATTGAATGAAAAGAAAAATTGAGATATGGGAAAGGTATAGTAAGTGATGTTAAAAAAGATGTTTATATTTTGAGGAAGTGTGATTTTCACACACACATGGAATATTTACTAGCATGGTTGGTATATGATGAATTGTGTACAATAGAGCGTTGAATGTTTTAAAATATTTCTAGAGGGATTCCCTGTATTGAGCGCTTTTGTTTGTATCAATATAAGAATGTCGTGTTTGTAAAGACCCTGTGTTACTTTTATTTAAATTGTTTATTTTTTTATTTGACTATATTTTGCTGAGGTTGGTTTTTATAATAATTATCTAGTTTAATGTTAAAAGTGTTCCCCACGATCATCAAAACCTGATAGTAATCTTCTTTTAAAGATTTTGAATATCTTATGTCTTTTCTGGCAAGTATGCAAGTTTATCTATGTTTAACCATAAATACCATTTTAGACATATTACATTAAGTGATTTTTAAAAAAATACCAATTTAATATTTGTAAATTGGGAGAGAGAATCACTCTTTCTAATATATCTGAACTAATCGCTTTGGTCAAATGTAAAAAAACTGATAATATATGACAATTAGAGAAGATGCGACAGTAAAAATTAAACAATTTCAAGGGCTGTACCATTTAGTTTTCCTACAAAAGTACTGGGGACACTTTGAATGAAAATTGATAAATTAAATGTTTATGTGGTTTTAGGAAAACTTTTAAATTTTACAAAATCTGCCTTTTTTGAGAGTATAAATAAAGCATAAGTTTATTATAAATATATATCAAAAACTAAAGACTTTCAAGGTCACTAACCAACGTCCGCCTAATAGGTATTCTGTATAAATTCATAGTGGCACATTCGTTTGTATCACCCTTTTCCGAGTAAATGGAGGTGGTCAATTTAAAAATTTAAAAACTATTACTTAAACATTAAATTTGGAAAATTTCTGCTATAACTGTGGTTCTACATCGTCGATTTTATTTGTAAATTTTGAAGCATTTGGCAGTTGGGGCTGTTGTGGTGAACGATTAAATCGTTCTTGCTGGATTAACTGGTGTGCAGCCAAATCCATTTCTTCTTTTGTCATATCGAGGGCTTCTTGCATTTCACGTGATGTATATCGGACGAAATCAGCATCACAATATTTTCCAAGTCCCTGTTCAGCGAGAACCTATATATAAATCAATAAACATATTAGTTAAATTACTTAATAAAATCGTAATACAAAAGATCCTCAATATATTCAAATTATCAAATTCAAAGTCGTCAAACCTAAAAACCAGCAAATTTAAAATGTTCCAAGCTTTCAATATTCCAAAATTTCCTTAATTTTCCATTTTTCCTTGCTTCGTTAAGAAAATACTCCTAGTATTAATTTTGTTATTATTAAGATTGAATAATTTCTTCACACGGTGGCAGTATTTACTCAAGTTCGGTTCACACACAAATATGTTTCAAATATGTTATCTTGGCATATTAAACAGTACAAATATGGTTAAAGTTTAAACCATTTCAAACCATTTTTAGGTACGCATATATGTATATGTCATAAGTCAAGGACCACTCTGTACTCGTATTATGCTAAAATGAATATACTTACACGTCCGACTAAGCTCTCAGCCGATCCAATTACTTCAAATGAATTCATTCTACGTTCGAGTGGGCTACCTGGTGTTGAATGTACTAATCGCTCAGAACCGATGCTACCGTTTGGCTCACCACCAATTCCACCACCTGAAACTATGAGTACGTTTCTATAAATAAAACCATTTTACGGATTCCTATATATATATATATATATATATATATATATATATATATATATATATATATATATATATATATATATATATATATATATATATATATATATATATATATATATATATATATATATATATATATATATATATATATATATATATATATATATATATATATATATATATATATATATATATATATATATATATATATATATATATATATACCGGGTGTTTTTTTTAAACTGAGACGATCAAATATCTCGAAAAATAGCCACTCTACGGAAAAAATGTCCATAATCAAAATTTAATCATACCGCGGGGGAAATACATTAGTGCAAAAAAAAAGTCCCCCCACTCCCGCTTTGTAGGTGGGGCGGGGGTAACTTTTAAACTAAGATAGGAAGCCATATTTTTTATTGCAGATACGGATTCTACGACTAAAAGTTCGTATGATTTGAATAAAATATTTTGTTCGGTTCATGATAGATGGCGTTGCAATCGACGAAATTCAATTTTTTCAATTTCTCCTTCTTAGAACACACGCATTCGATTCTGCAATACGTTTGAAATAAAAAACATCACGTTTTCATTGGAAATACTCGAAATTCGTCATCAAAACAATTTATTCAGTTTTGTAAATCTAAATAAGTGTTCAAAATTAATTTCAAGTTTTATTATTAAATTTCAAAAATACAAAATTCAGGCCATCATTTTGAACACTTATTTAGATTTACAAAACTGAATAAATTGTTTTGATGACGAATTTCGAGTATTTCCAATGAAAACGTGATGTTTTTTATTTCAAACGTATTGCAGAATCGAATGCGTGTGTTCTAAGAAGGAGAAATTGAAAAAATTGAATTTCGTCGATTGCAACGCCATGTATCATGAACCGAACAAAATAGTTTATTCAAATCATACGAACTTTTAGTCGTAGAATCCGTATCTGCAATAAAAAATATGGCTTCCTATCTTAGTTTAAAAGTTACCCCCGCCCCACCTACAAAGCGGGGGTGGGGGGACTTTTTTTTTTGCACTAATGTATTTCCCCCGCGGTATGATTAAATTTTGATTATGGACATTTTTTCCGTAGTGGCTATTTTTCGAGATATTTGATCGTCTCAGTTTAAAAAAAGGTATATATATATATATATATATATATATATATATATATATATATATATATATATATATATATATATATATATATATATATATATATATATATATATATATATATATATATATATATATATATATATATATATATATATATATATATATATATATATATATATATATATATATATATATATATATATATATATATATATATATATATATATATATATATATATATATATATATATATATATATATATATATATATATATATATATATATATATATATATATATATATATATAATATATATATATATATATATATATGTATATATATATATATATATATACATATATATGTATATATATATATATATATATATATATATATATATATATATATATATACATATATATATATATATATATATATATATATATATATATATATATATATATATATATATATATATATATATATATATATGTATATATATATATATGTATATATATATATATATATATATATATATATATATATATATATATATATATATATATATATATATATATATACACACACACATTCAAACTAAAACGTTTATATAAAACAAAACATAAAAACAACTTAACTATAATTGAGGCCAAAACATTTAGGTTCATGCAAAATACACAAAGTTAAAGGGTTGCCACCTTTAAACGCAATATAAACACAAGTCAAACATACAGCATACACATTAAAAACACAAAAAAGTGGTGATATTTTGGAGAAAAAAATTTATAAAGGACCTCGGTCAGTCCAACTTCTTCCGGATTTTAGTGCGACTATTAAGGATTTTCTTAATATTTTAGTAGTTTGTTTTGAACCAAACATATACATATATATCTATCACCATAAATCAGAGATTGAATTTATCTTAGATCGAAATCAATGTAAAGAATCACTTATATACAAGGATTCGACTCTATAAAATTGCTAGGTCTACTTCCGATTCGAATGAAACTCGTACAATTTATTAACCATCCAAAAATATTTGACCCACGGTTTTCCAGAACATTTTGACGTAACTCTGGTAGTACTTTTTGTAGCCATACTGACATAATCAGCGAGAATGACAATTATGTGCATTTTAATTGATTTGCCTGCTTTCGGAACAAGAAACTTATTTTATAGAATTACAGCCGATGCCATATAGGATAAAAAATATTAAACTACAGGTTGATAGTGGTCGTAATCAATTTCGGAGTGTTTTGAATTGAACTAATAGTTCGTTTAGTGACATCTAGTGTTCTGCTCTGTAAGTTCATGTTTATATTCAAACATGTTCTGAATGGAAATAAAAATTATAATTTTAGTTTCTGTAAAATTTTCTTACTATTTTCATGTCTAGAAATGCGGGTAAAATGTTTTTGATTGGTTAGTAAATTCGATGAGTTTTATCCAACTTTGAAGGGGGATGGACGTTAAAAGTTGTATGATTCCGTGTGAAATGACTGTATATGTACCCGACATGCAAATTAATACTAAACTAAACCTTACCGATATCCCCACATATAAAATGTGGTAGTTTAATAAAAGGGATCTTAAAAAATTATACAAAAAATATACAGTTGAACATCGATAATACACAAAAAGTGAGAAAAAAATATTAAATATAGAAAAATATTGATTTGGTTGTATTAAAAGAATTTGTTTAAACAACCTCTCCCATGAAATGATGCTCTATGCGTCCCAATTGATGATCCAATCCCACCAGTACAACTACTAATGCCGCCACTACCAGTACCACCGCCACCATCACCACCGCTGCTACCACCATCAGGCGTATTTTGATCAATGCACCCATCCGAATTAATACTATTTGATTTATCGATAAAATCAGGTAAAAATCCGGCAACAGCCATCGCTTGCGACTGTGCCAAGCGTAAACCGCTCGCAATTCGTTTAATATTATTTTGTGAATGATGATGATGATAGCTATGCCGATGATTCTGATGATTGTATTGTAAATTTGTCCGCATTTTATTTGTACCATCGCTATTGCATTCGATAAAGGTTGATGTGGTTACCACACTTCCCCCACCATCCGAATCATCAATATCTATTGTATCATAATTTTTTGTGTTAAATGTTAAATTTATATTGAGGCATCCAATTTTTTGGGACGTCGTGCGTTTACCATTATTACCACTACCTGGGTTACTTTCAAGTGGCGATAATCCTCCTCCTTTTTCGCCGCCACCTATATTATTTTGTTCAACAGTGGCGGTCGCTGTGGTATTTGGACAATTAGTTGTTGATTTATATGTTATATTTTTTTCACTTTGTTGACTACAAAATAATAGTAAAGTTTTGACATTAAATTTTTTTTTTGTATCCTATTTTACTCATGTAACCTTATGAATTATTTTACAAACACAAATGTTTTAATAACAAAAATTAATAATTAAAAATTAATTTAAAAAAAAAATAAAAAATGTCATTATCGAAATACAGACTTCAATTGTTTATATATGAAATGATAGGACACACGATAGCACGGCGTGCATCAAAATGTCGAACTCAATATGCATTTTTAAGGTCAATCCAACGTTGTGGTCTTAAATTTCACCGTTAAACAGTTTCTACAGAAAGTCAAGAACAAAAAGTCAAATCGAATAGCAAATCTTTGTATAAGAATGCGTGTGAAAGTAGAACTAAACGCCATACAAGCTTTGTGAAGTTTATACTAAAACTAAATATTTGTGAATGTATTAGTCACATAGTAACAATAGTTAAATAGGCCACATGGTCAAAATGCGGTTTCAGTAAATTTGCATTTTAGGATTTTATTAAGAAAGTGCGTATCTTAAGATTTTCAGAGTTTTTCACAAATCTTACTATGATTTTTTAATAAGCCTGAATTAAGACTATAATCATACTATGATTTTTTGATAGGTCTGACTTACGACTATAATCGTGCCGAATCGTTTGAAAAGCTAATGACGTTCACATGTTCGAATTATGATTCCAATAAATTTACATTTTAGGATTTCCTTAAGAAAGTGTGTATCTTAAGATTTTCAATGTTTTTCTCAAATCTTACTATGATTTTTCGATAGGACTGAATTAAGACTATAATCATGCCGAACCATTTGAAAAGCTAATGACGTTCACATGGTCAAATTACGATTTCAATAAATTTACATTTTAGGATTTCCTTAAGAAAGTGTTTATCTTAAGATTTTCAATGTTTTTCACAAATCTTACTATAATTTTTTGATAGGACTGAATTAAGACTATAATCATGCCGAACCATTTGAAAAGCTAATCGCTTTCACATGGTGAAATTACGGTTTCAGAAAATTTACATTTTAGGATTTACTTAAGAAAGTGCATATCTTAAGATTTACAATGTTTTACACCAATCTTACTGTGATTTTGTGATAGGTCTGAATTAAGACTATAACCATGCCGAACCGTTTGAAAAGCTAATGGCTTTCACATGGTCAAATTGCGGTTTCATAAAATTTACATTTTAGGAATTTCTTAAGAAAGTGCGTATCTAAAGATTTTCAATGTTTATCATCAACCTTACAATGATGTTTTGATAGATATTTTTGTTTTTGATGTCATTTGTGTTCGAAACGCACTAATACATATACATATTACGTTGTTTATGTTGGTTTAATTTTAATTTATGATAATCTTCACAAGCGTGGAAAAGAAAGGAATTATAGGGAGGTTAAGACTGGAACATTTTGTAATATTATGACAATTAAACAATTTTCTTGAAGATCAATTTTATTTTGACATTGTTTTGACTGTTTAACGAACTGGTATGACTAAAGTACACATTTTGAGATATGGATTTTCTTAGACATGTGTGATTAAAAATTCGGTTAGATTTACATTTGTTATTGTTGGTTTTGGATAAATTTAGTATAAACACATATAAACTTTAGAATAATCCTGCTGTTCCTAAAAAGTGGATACTTATATTATTTTAAGTACTTTTATTATATAACAGTACTTTTATTATTTAACAGCTGAAGTCCGAAGCTTATCGCCCAATTTTTGTTAGCATCTCTGAGACTTGAAGAGATAGGATCCGAAATTGATTTCACGTTAGAAATTTGAGAGCTTATGAACATTCAAGCCCCAAACACCATATTCAAAATTTATGATTTGGACTATTCTTAAAACACATCTAAAGATTATTTAACAAAATATCAACTAAAATCCAGTCACACTATTTCCATACACAGCTCGATCAATTCAGGACGTTTACCGAGTTAAATGGATCATACAATAGGCATATTATTTATAAGACACTCAAAAAATATTCCATCAATCACCAACTCCATATATGTATAAATTCATAAAATATTTCCAAAAGCTTTTCCAAATCTCAAATCACAAAACAAACCAAAATAAAAAAGAAAAGCTGCGTATCTTATGCAATCTTCCCAAAAAAGCTTATCGGATTCCGCGGACATTATAAGTGTAACTGCGCAGTTTAATCAAAAAATGGTTCAATTCTATTTTTGTTTTAAAAAAATTAAAAAATTTAACAAACTCAAACTCCAATCAAAATAAATTTGATGAAAATTAAATATACATAAATTAAATGAAAAACAAAACGTCCCTGACTAAAAGTTTTTCTCATCTACGAGTATATTACCAACTTATGCATGTCTTACCATTATTGTTATTATTGTAATTCGGATGTAGCAGTAATCCACGATTTATTTTATTTCCCCTGTAGAGTTTTTATAGTTTTTTCAGATTTGTATGGCAAATAATTTTCGAATATTAAAGTCATATTTCAGAATTGAATAATATTTGTATAAGGATCATACGAGTACATATATAAAAAAAATTAATAAATGAAAAAAAAAAATATAAAATAGAAATAAATAAATAAATAAATCAAAAAATCATGGAAAAAATTTGAGGAATTTTATTTAATTTACCAAAAAACAAAATAACATTACCTGTAATTATTTTTTTCCGCGAGATCTCCGCCTCCGTTTACAAGCATCGACCGTAATGGTATATTTTCATTTTTATTACTATTATTATTATTATTATTCAGATTGTTGCCACTATCCAGGCCAATATCGTGTCCGAGTCCACCGGATTCTCGTAATTGCATTAAATTTTTCGTAATACTATTCATTCCATCTGCGAGCCCTCGATGCATTTCATTATATGAACTATTATCCACACGTGATTGTACTGGTGACATTGGAAAAGTTAATCTGCCACTTGATAAATTTAAATTTGACTCGTTTGCTTTATTTGGGCGGCCGCGGAATGTAACGGGGCCATGTCGGCGCATCGATGACCAAACACTGCCAAATAGTGTATGGTTTCGCTGTAAAATAAACAAATTGTTATTTCAATAAAATATACGAGCTTGAGAGTTAGACTGGAACTGTTGGTAAAATTTAATAATTTAAAATTTAGCCTAATAGAAACAATTTTTTTTAGGTTGTATAGTTGTGGACAAAAACATATTATCGAACTATTATTCACGGTATGTGATTCAGATGACGTCGAAATCACATAATTTGAAATGTTTACAATAACATAATTTGAGATAAGTTTGCCCCTGTAGTCAGGAAGCACTCACATGTCTCGTAAATGAAAATTGCACGAGCATGTTTTTCAAAAATACCACGACAGTATTACTTTGCTTGTCGTAGGTGGCGACAAAACGATTAGATCCGTAAAAAATCAACTGTTTGTAATGTCAACAAGTGAAAAATGAATATCGCCAAACACACACCGAACCGCCTCGGACACGAGATTTAGGATTGTGGAACGGCAATCACTTAAGAAACCATGAGTGTTAGAAAGCCTAATTATATGCATGAAAGAGTATCGGATGGAACTCGTTGCTCTTCAAGAAACCCACTGGCCTAAAAGTGGAGATCATGTGTCCCAAGATAAAGACCTATTTTACAATAACTTCGACGATCTGATGGGATCTATGTCCAAACACGATGTAAGACTGATTAATGGGGACTTTAATGCTAGAGCTGACAGAAATTAGGTCGGAAAACTTGTCAGAAAACATATAGGTCCGTACTCCCGATATGAAACTGCTACCGATAATGGTGTACTTTGCAATTGCTAGAGTAGCAAGCACATTCTTCCCTCACAAACAGATACATTTAGAAACTAGGACGCATCCTCGCGGAACTTTCCACAGCTAAATTGATCACGTGTTTATTTCAAAAGTGCAAGCTCGGGTTGTTCAGGATGTAAGAACTTATCGTTAAACAACCCAATACGTAAGAAGCGATCATTATTTGGTCACTGCAAAACTACGATGCAAGTTTTCGTACAGGTCCAGGAACACAGCGAAATGCATGAAATAGTTGTACTGTAAAGGTCTGATAAATTAGGAAGCTAATTACCAGTCTGACAGTAATTAAATGTCGGTTGTCAGTGCTGCTCAGCAGACTTTAGATATCGTGAATGTCAAACTCAATAATGATTAGTTTGGTGACGAGTGTCGTCTTGCAATCGAGCAACAAAATATATTCCATAGTGAAGTGCAACAACGTCTCACAATCACGAAAGAAGCGAAAATTATGGAAAGCCACAATTCTGAAAGTATAACAACGCGATACAGAGATTAAAACGAAATCGTTCACCTAGGGTTGACTGCAAGACCTCCGAATAAGTTTTGATATTCGGTGAGGGGTACTTACTTTGTGGAACTGTCTTTTTGATCTAATTCGATTAGTATTGTGAGGCGAAGTTATGTCTGACGAATGGAAAGTGGCCACGATAAGCCCCATCTTCAAGAAGTGAGCCCAATTGAAGTGTGGGAGTTATCGCGATACATCTCTCCTTTGTACAGGATATACAAGTTACTGTAAAACAGAAACACCTCAGCGCAAAATCTTCTATCGCATTCTAATCAGTTACTTGCTTATGCAGATGACATATGCGTGATTGGACTGAATAGCAACGGAGTGCAGATCAGTGAATTTATAGTAGTGGTATAACTACATCTTTGAGAGAGTAACTATACATGTGAAGAGATTCAAATATTTTGGCTCTCTTATCACTCACGATAATAGTGTGTGTGGGGATATTAAAGTGCGGCTGGCAGGAGGCGGTCGTTCTTTGTGTCCTCTAAGGCCATTGCTAAAATGTAAACATCTATAATATGCCGTGAAACTGAAGCTTTACAAATCGTTGATCAGGCCCGTTGTTATGTACATATGGATGGTTATATCAAAGTGCGGCTGGCAGGAGGCGGTCGTTCTGTGTGTCCTCTAAGGCCTTTGCTAAAATATAAACATCTATAATGTGCAGTGAAACTGAAGCTTTACAAATCGTTGATCAAGCCCGTTGTTATGTATGGATGCGATAGTCGGACGCTGAAGTCCAAGATGGTACATACCGAGTTCAGGAATTAAGGGATAGAAATATTGCTTACCCGATGCATTGGTTCTGGTTCATCCATCATTTCGTCTAAATTGCCCGATATGGCTCGTTTCAATTCTGGTCCAGCCTCATGTAATGTACGCAATCCAGCTTGTAGCGTTACCGTATTATTTTGTTCTCGATCACCTTCCTTCTGTTCCTGTTCTTTTCGTTTTTTAAATCGTCTAAAGTAGTCTTGAATTAAAAATGTTGCATAAAATTTTCCAACCGTAACTTCATCATCCACGCCAGGCGGTGGCACAACTTGATCCAATAGTTTCGGGTTGGTTCGCTTCCATATTTGTTTAATAACGGCTCGTAATTCCGTGTTTGCCTCATCTATATTGCCTTCGGTTTTAATTTTTAATGAGGTGCGCACCACAGCAAACAAGGTCGCATTAAAGAGTACCGTGCCATCACTATTCAATGGCATGTTCATTGAAACAAGTCGTTTGCAGGCGACGCGATGCGGACATAGTTTACCAAAACCGAGCGGAGGGGAAATTTTTCGCAGCAATGTAACTACATCCAAATGCTTAATTCGTCCTTTTGCGTCCGGGTCGTATTCGCTCCACAATCTTATAAATTCATCTAAATGATGTGGTCCCAATATAGACCAATCTCGGGTAAGATAATCAAAATTATCCATAATAACGGCCACGAATAAATTTATAATTAAAAACGAGCATAAAACATAAAACGATATAAAGTATGGGAATGCAATATTTGAACCGCAATTATCCGATGTTTTGTCATCTGATTTTGGATCACATTTTACTTCACCCGGCCGCGATGAACAGTCCATCATTATATCTTGCCATGCCTCACCAGTTGCCGAACGAAAAAGTACCAGCACGGCTTGTGGAAATGTTTGAAAATTATTATTACGATGAATTGAGGTGTCATTGTCAAGAGCAATTTTTCCAAATACTTGCATACCGATTACAGCATAAATAAAAAATAACATAACAATTAATAGAGCAACATACGGCAAGGCTTGAAATGATTTAATAAATGTCCACAAAAGGGTTCGAATACCTTCGCCACGACTTAATAGTTTTACGAGTCGCATGACACGGAACAAACGGAAAAAATTTATCGAAATTATTGTTGATCCTGGCTGAAAATACATATAGAAAAATAGTTAAATTATGAACCTATATAGTATTTTGATAATGCCATGCTATTTACACTGAAGCGTTATTTAGAAAAATAAAAATAAAAAACTAAGATTGGATTAGTGCAGCATGCCCCTTTTAAACCACCTATAAATATACCAATTAACCAACAAAGACACAGCAAAGCTTCAACATTATACAGACAACAACATACATATATGAATTAAAATCGAGTCATTTCTAGCTTGCAAACCGAGATTAAATCGAAATCACTGAGAAAAGCTAAATCGAAAATCAGTACCTTAAACTTTGTGCATTTACATCTCCAAATTCTTTTGGGAAGAATCACCCCATTTTTAGTAGAAGAAATCATCGATGGCGATCATTCAATTCGGGTAGATTCTATATATAGTTATAAACAAGCTTTTCTGCAACAAGCGATTCTATCTCAAAATATTGTGAAACATCTTGTGATAATACATCCGATTTTTCTGGATTTCAAACAACCTGATAACTTGATCAATCGAGAGGGCTCGAATGTTGTTCGAATATTTGGGAATACTGAAAATGTAACATGATATAGTAATGCAGTCAAAATGTTATAACAATGTTGCGAATAGGTTATCGGGATTTTTTTCAGTTAAATACGGAAAAATTTTGCCACTAATCCTGTTTAATCTAATGTTGGAATTCTTCTTGCATAAAGCTGATAGTGGTATTGAGATTTAGAGATCTGGACTCTCTTTTACCCCTCGTGGGATAAGTAAATATTTATAGTGTTGTCTATTTACTTGTAAAAGCGCTCATTAGGAAAGATATAAATCAAACGATAAAACACAAAACATTAAAAATAAAAGTAGAAACCACTTAGAGATCTTGAAAATAGAAGTGTCTCTGGCATCCTTAAACGATGAGAAATAATCGAAAACCGAGAAAAAAAAGCACGTACACGCAGACTTTGAAAAATGCAGTACCTCAGGCATGGCAGGTTTAAAATGAAACTCCCAGTGGCAACCGTCAAAAGTTGTCACTGTAAAAGCCTTGATGGGTAGAGAAACTTCCTTCATAAATAGTGACGAACGTAAAAAGAAACAGTGGCTAACGTTTCGGTTAGAAAGTCTAATCGGCATCTAATCGAAGCATTAAGAAAGGAAGATCTGGATTTCTTTCTAGCCAGTGAGGATCTTTCCAATGGTGGGCTGGTGGCATCGGTACCTGAAAAGCGATTGCCTAGGGTAATAATCTATGATTAACAAAGCTCTGAATCCATTAAGATCGACGACTTGAAGCGAAGTTTCAGGACTTGGCCAAAAGATAGCAAGATGGTCCATTGGGTATCGCGGTGTCGCCAACTGCTAGTAATATCTTAGTTAAGAACCGCAGATCTGGGTTGGTGCTCATGTAGAGTATAAGACTTCATAAGGTTAACAAAGTGCTAAAAATGCCACACATTTGGACACATTGCTGCGAGCAACAATCATGCCCAAGAAAGACCGAAGACGCTAAATGCGCTTACCGCAAAAAAGCAAATAGGACTTTTGATCACTCTTCGCGCAGCGAAGTATCTACCTCATACAAAACGACAGTTTACCTATTGACATAATCAATAACGATCTAGAGGTTCTTAAAATTTCACAGTACTGCGACACACACTGCATGTGAGTGGAGTTGCGATCTGACCTAGGTAGTTTCTAACTGGCAGGATTTACTTTCAATATTCAGACGATCCGGAGGAATATGTAAATAAACTTGACAAAATCATCATGGGTGGTCGAAAAACCATCCGATTATAATACCTGGCTAATTCAATGCTAAGTTCAAACTCTGGCAACTCTTCGTTATCAACGAAGATGGCCAGCCGAGTACATATTCCCACAATGGTGAGTCAAATATTGTTTTTACACTCTTGACAGGCGGTCTGTTAGGAAAAGTTTTAAGTTGGTCAGACCAATAAAGCTATTCCCGTCTTGGCCGGCATGATTCATAATGATATACACTTAAATGAAAGAATTGCGAACTACAAAATAAGAAAAACGCAAAACGTTAGCTACGGTAACATTAAAGATCAAGGCGATCAAATCCTGCCAAACCTCTTGGATTCGCTCAGGAGGCATCTATAGCAATATGGCAAGATAGGTGGACGCATTCAATAAGTGGTAGAAGATTATATAGTTGTTTGCCAAACATTAAAGCAAACCTAGAAACAAAGATTCCTATATAAGTGCATGTTGCACCCAAATGACTCCAGCACCTGTGAATGTGGACAGAGTGAAGATACAATAAGTTATATTCTCTATGACTGTGATCTAGCTCAAGAAGCTAGAGATCAATTACATGTTGACGTAAGAGTTGAGAGGTCAGCAAGTAAACTTGCCTTAATGTTGCCAAAGAACCTGAAGTCTTTTTTTTTTAATTAAATACTATTTTAAGCGGTAGGAAGGAGTTAAGCTAGTTCGATTTTTGGATAACATAAGTTAGTTAAGCGATAATTACAATCATAAAATATTTCATCTTAAGTATAAATTGTATGGGGTTCCTCGTTGGCAAAGACGGTAACCGGAAAACCTCCTGGCTAAACATACCGATTTAGGAGAAATGATAAAGGCATTGTAAGCTTGCGTTGGATTAGATTAAGGCTCTGCCTAGGACCTAATTCCTCAACAAATAATTTAAAATGAAATGAAAAATTATTTTTCTGGATTTCAAACCACCTTATAACTCGATCAATCGAGAGAGCTCATTGGTATATGCTGTTGGAATATTTGGGAATACTGAAAATGTAACATCATAACAGTTAAAATGTTATGGCAATGATGATTTGAGGTAAATTGAGTTTGAACTGTATAAATAAATTTGACATTCTCCTATGCGATTTATATTAAAATCAGATCTAGAAGGATCGAGAGGATTGGTCACAGAAAAACGGAAAGCAGGGAATCCAAATTTGTAATCAAAGAAACAAACAAGAAAACAATTAATAATTACTACTAACTGCCGAATTAGGACTACGAAACAAAATCAATTTGCTTAAATTCCAGTTCTTATACTTAATACACAGCAAATTTGGGGAAGTATCTAGGCTAGTGAAGTTATTCTCAAGTGAAAAGTAAAACGATAAGATATTATAGGAAGGAATTCTGAACTAACATCGGCAAATAGAAAAACCTATATATGAACCTAAGGTTTCGTCGTCACAGATAAGATATAACAGCCTTCATATAGGGAACCTAAAGATGCAATACGTCAGTGAAAAATCAGGAAAAAACAATTGAAGGAGCACGGAACGGGCCAGCAAAGGACTTTAAAACCTCTTTTAATATATAGTAATAATATAATTTATGTAATAGAACATACAATATATATATATATATATATATATATATATATATATATATATATATATATATATATATATATATATATATATATATATATATATATATATATATATATATATATATATATATATATATATATATATATATATATATGTATATATATATATTATATATATATATATATATATATATATATATATATATATATAAAACAACATAATATCAGTGTAAATAGAATGTTAGTCTAATTCGGATTAGTATAATGCTGAACGTAATGTTAGTAATAAAGTTAGCGCACCGAGTTAAACTACTGCCTTGCTGTTTATATAAAATCATCTTTTTTTTTGTTATAGTGCGAGAAATAACAATATGGTTATGTACATATCACAAAAACTTGCGTATAATTGCATTATGTCCAGCGTTTACTAACCTTTGCCCCCTTGCTTACATTCACTTCCGAATATACAATATCAATAAAACTTCCAAGTACGATTATAAAATCGAACACATTCCATGCGTCCCCAAAGTAATTCTATAGAAATAAATTTATTAATTTAATTAACAATTTGTAATTTAATTTGAAATTGATTATACCTTAAATCTGAATGCTGCAAGTTTGAACACAAATTCTAAAGCGAAGACAGCCGTAAATATCATATTTAGTACATCAAGTGCTTCCGTATAGAAAGTCGGTTGGCGATAAAATTTCATCGCCAGTGTTATTGTATTGATCATGATCAATATAAAAATTGTGTATTCAAATGGTTGTGACGTAACAAACCACCATACTTTGTATTGAATCCGATGTTTTGGTATATATCTGCGCACTGGTTTCGCTTTTAATGCAAATTCAATACAGTTTCGTTGATTTTTATCTAGCTCACAATTTTTATACTCCTGCTCACCTTCATTTTGAAATGTGACAATAACGAAGCCAACAAATATATTCACCATAAAGAATGCTATAATAATAATGTAGATGATATAGTAGGCGGCCACAATTGGACGGAAATTGTGTATCGGGCCACAATTTTCACGATTCGAATCGATCGAAACGTATAGTAAGGTGGGCCATCCCTCAAATGTTGATACGGTGAATAGCGTTAACATGGCTTTAGCCACATCATCAAAATGAAAATCGTATCGCTTCCATTCACGCTCCTTTAATTCGGGCTTATCATCGACCCCACTCGCAAACGATAAATATGTTCCGCTGCAAAAGAATTAATATTTATATATAGTACGAGTTTCGTATCGACACGAGTTTTGGGATTTTTTTTCACCTACTGGCAATCTTCTTGCACCATTTTTGATCCATCGGAGCACTTGAAAAATTTGCCCTATAATTTTTTTTTAAACATATAATTAAAAAGAAATTAATTAATTTAATTAAGGAAACGACCTGCAAATATATAATTTAGTAAAATCGATTATGCTTTATTCCTGATAAAAGTGTGATATGAGATTGAGTCTACATATATAATATATAAATAGATTAGCTGGATAAATTCTAGGAATACCGGGAACACGAGCACAAAAATTAAAGGCTATATACATTCAAAGATAATGCACATAATGTATAAATATACTTATATAATATTGTGTACGTGTATGTGTGTGTGTATTTGTGTGTGTTTGTGAATTTGGTTTGTGTTTTCTGTGTTGTGTTTGTATGTGTATCTCTTTGGTTTTTTTAAACATATAAGTGTTGTTTTTGTGTTAGTGTTAAAAAAAAAATTATAAATAAATAATCAAAAACCCCAAAAAAAAACAAAATGTTAAAAACACTTGGAAAATATATAAATATGAAATGAAAATTATGCGTGTAAACAAAAAAAGTGTACCAAGAAAAATAAACAATGAAAATGTCCAGCATTCTACTATTTTGCTGATAAAAATGCCCAAAATGTCGACCCCAGGCTTCGGTACCTGATCAACATACTATGAAAAGAATTAATCGACGTTAAATTTAAAAATTAGAGACTGTAGTAATTTCCAGTTTAAATCGATTATTACGAGCTTTTAAATAATTCGAGCAAATCAAATAATTTTGAGCAAATTAAATAATTTTGAGCAAAATTGAAATGGTTTTAAAATAAAATTATGTTTATTCTTAAATCGTTTAAATTTTGCGCCAAATTATTTGATTTGCTCAAAATTATTTATTCTAACCGAAAACTGAGTCAGACTTTCCGGACAGGCGTATTGAGCATATTTATCAAACATGAATAGCAGACACTTAAATAATATCTCAGGACTCTCTCTTTCCCTTTCTTTAGCTCGTTTTCTCTTTTATTTCTTTAAACTAGAATATATTTGTGGCTCTGTAAATTTAGATTTGTTTGTATTTTATAGTTTTTTTTTTTTTAATTATAAAATACCAATAATTTATAATTAGTTACCTTAAATAGTTGAACTCCAATCACAGCAAACATAAATTGCAGAAGATATGTGACCAACATAATGTTGCCTATGGTTTTAATAGCAACAATCACACACTTCACTACATACTATAGCGGTTGAAATAAAATATATTTATAAATGATTATGGTGGTTTTTTGATGATAGGCTGTCTTATTAATAAATGAAAAATTTAAGGATGTTCTAAGAATTTTCCACAAAATAAAATAAAATTAAAAAAAATTAAAACTATGTGTTACACTAATATAGGGAGAGTTTACTTGATTTAACAAAAAAAAACATTAGTAAGGATAATAACATCACTATAATAGAAACACTCCACGATACGTGAAACTTCATTTGGGAAACCTGCTCCATCCAGGGGGAATGCTTATATAATTTCAGAGATATTTAAGTTATCTTTTTAAACGGTATACACTACACAGGTTTTTAATTTATTACGCATCTTGTTCTCAAGATATTTAATTAGCACACCGTTGTAAACAGAATCAAAATACCTATATCAAATAGAGAACCAAGTCGACCAACTTTTACATTTAAAAAAATAATCGCCCCTGGATAGAACATTTGTATGGAAATTTTTGTTCGTTAAAATGTTTCATTTTGATTGGGACACTCTTAGTATCCGAACTAATCGGGCCCGTAGGCTGTTTGGACATATGGCATGAAACAAATGTTATCTTGAGTAGGACAGCTGTATCCTTGTCGTTCGTTCCGCAACATTGCAGTTTCTAGTCCTGAAATAAAACAAAGCAGGCTGCCGAACGTCTGCTTTGGTTACACTTATGCGCAAAACTTATTTTTTTTTTTAAACTTCCATTAGGCGCGATATAACTATATGTGTATAAGTAAAATAAATGGAACTTATTTCTGAATAATCAGAAGATGATAACCAATTATATGTGAAAACAGAAACTACATGGCATATAGATGGATTCAACAGGATGCCATATCGTTCAACTTCTTTTTGTACGGCTATGTTAAATCACAGGTTTATGCAGGTAAACCACGAACTATTACCGACTTAAAAAAAAAACTATTATTCATGTTATTGGTTAGATGAAGTCGCATATAGTTAATTTATATATAAAGTTAGTAATTCGCGCTTAATGGAAGCGCTTATATATACGCGTAAAGCGGGAAACTTTTTTATAATTATTTAGGTAGTTTCAATTAATCAAGGGAAAATCACAAAACTAACGAACGTACTTTCTTTTTTCCTTTTAAATAAGTATTGTAGTGTACCTTTCAACATAATTAAATTATAAATCATGCATGCATTTTAGATTAAATCAAAATTTAAAAAAAAACATTTTTGATCCTTTCACGCATTTGTTACAAATTAACGTGTCCTTTTACCTACCTTAACACATATGTTTAGAGTGAGTTTTTAAAAAATCCAATGCCTTAATCTCGTGAACGGTGCTAGATAGGAGTAAAATAGTTTAAATAAAAATTGATTTAGAACTATACTTTTGACCGCATTGTTCGATTACGCAAGTAAAACTAAATAAATAAATTTGGCTCGCGAGAATTGTTTGTACAAGTAAAGTAATTCACTCTTAGTTCTACACGTCTTTTTCTCCTACCTAGCAGCGTTTACGAGATAACGAATTTTATATTTTTTTAAAAACTCACCCTGTATATATAACTATATATATGTATACAGGGTGTCCGGGTTTGGGTTGCTAATCCATTAAAGTGTAATTCTTTGGTTAATTCTGAGAAGAAAAGCTTTTTATTTCATAAAATAAAATTCGAGCACAAATATTAAATTATAACTTCCAAAATACTTAACGCAAAGAATAACCAACTTACATTTATTTGACTGGTGTTTTCGAAAAAAAATTTATGATTTGAGGAAAATTACAAACATATCCTTAATTGGCCATATCCTTACTACCATAAGGAGACAGCGTTAGCTGTCGTTAGCACTCGTTAGCACAGTAAGTAGCGTGCTTGCTTTGTTATTCGAGGGTCTCGGGTTCTATTCCCGGTGGTGACCAAAAATCACGGTTGGGTGTTTTTAATGTGTAAGTATATGTGTTTGTCCGGGTATTGCACCGTGGGCCATTTAAGACTCTTGGTAAAAGAATTCGAATGGAGACATCGTCGCCAAAATTTTTGAAATCTGATGTTAGATCATTTATACGCCAGTAGTTAACAATCAACCATTAACTAATTTTAACAAATTCTTAACTCGGAATTTTTCCCATGTCAATATGTATAGTTTACAGATGTGATTGATCAATCAAATCAAGATGCAAAACATCGGATGATGGTGTCCTTATAGCTGTCGATGCATCATTATCGAGTGATTTAATTGAATTACCAAATTCCACTATTGACCATATCTGTGTACGTCTATGTTACGTATATTCCGCCTGGTTCACCGATATTATCGTATAATGCTTGATATTAAAGCATAATAGAACTTTATAATTACCACTCTGTTTGATATTCAATCAATCTCTAAGAATTAGGAGAATTTCCGCAGATATGAAAAACCACTAGAATAACGCTGATCATCAATGGAAAATAAAAAATGTTCCACAAGGCTCCCGCATTGCTTCTTGGAACTTTACAATTTTCATCAACAGTATTATCCAAGTTATCCAACACTCCAATGAACTAATGATCGCGGATGATCTTAAAATATCAGTAAAAAGTCGTTTCATCGGATAGTAATTCCTGTAGAATGTAACTATAGTATTAATGGCACTCAACTACAAAAAGTAGCTGAAATTATTATAGGCCTAGGAGTTACTTTTACTGACCTTTATGTTGCTAAAGCCAATTCCATGCTCGAATTCTACAAAAGATGGACAGTAGATATTTATGACCTGAGTAGAATTAAGATCGTGGTACTAAATGCTTATGTTCGATTCTGTTTGGTGTCCTTTCTACGATGGCGATATCCGAAAAATTGAAAGAGTACAGAAAAAGTTTATACGATTATCGCGTTGATAGATGGATGAGAATACAATTATGATTTACAGCGTCATCGTACCATGACCTATGAAGCTGGCTATAACACCTACCATTTAACAACAATGGAAAACAGACGAGATATTTTACAGTCCTCTTTCGTTGGAAACCTACAGCAGGATCAACTCGATGCACTCTGTAACCATAAAAAACAACTTTACAAAACTTATGGATATTTTCGAGAAAGAGTTTCAAAAAACATATGTTTTTCAATTTACAGCTCATCCTCTCAAACGGATGAAGACACGATATAACTAGTTCATTCTTAAATAAATGGTTAAGGCGAGTGCCAGTCAAATAAGTTTAAGTTGGTTATTCTCCGTCAAATATTCTGGATGTTTAATATTTGTGTGCATTTTTTTTTGTGAATCGTTTTTTTTCAAAACCCAGTTACACTCAGAGGATATGAAAAATTGACTCCTCTGGCCATACGAGTTTTTTCTCTATAGCATCCCAAACCCGAGTAAATATATATGTATATTTGTTTTAAAAAAAAATTAGCCCTTCCCATAATTTCATCATCATCAACAACATCCCATTTTTATACAAAATCATAACCTATTGAAAAAAAAATATTTTTTGTTTACACAACAATCATTTCCGGTACAATTTATAGCCATTTGCCAGAAAATTTAAGAAAATTAATAATAATAAAATGAAAATCATGAAATTTATTTGTAAATTAATTAAAAGTTTCATGCAATTTAAACCAAAAAAAAACTGAAAACACATAAAACCCATTTATGAAACCTGCCCTGTTTCAAACGGGTTTGGTTGCGCGGTTTTTTTTATTTTTATATTAAAGCAGCAGGTTCCATTAAACACAATTTATATACATATTTATGTGCATTTAATTTTTACATACATAGCAGTGCCTGAACCTCATAAGTTCTTCATTTACAATTTCATTTTTGGTGCACGTCTGATTTACGATACAACATGACCTCAACGTTTAGAAAAATTTAGTAAATTTCGTACAAAAAAATTGGTTTTATCGAATATAGAGCAGCGATGGTGAACCTATCGCATACCAAGTAGCAGGTAACAAGTACCAAGTACCAAGTGCCAATTGCCAAGTATCAAGTATCAAGTACCTAATACCAAGTACCAATAACCAAGAACCAAGAACCAAGAACCAAGTACCAAGTTCCAAGTTTGTAGTACCAAGTATCAAGTTCCAAGTTTCTAGTACCAAGTACGAATTTCCAAGTTTCGAGTACCAACTCCTAAGTACCAAATACCAAGCTCCAAGAACCAAGTTCCAAGTAACAAGTACCCAATTCCAATGAATAGTTCTTATGTTAAAGATTAATCTACTCGTATTATTTCGGTACTTTCTAAAATCTGTGTGCTTATGGTATTACCTTTGGTTTTTGTTTCGCATTTGAAGCTATTAGTCGTTGATATTTCTTATGTTGATGATATACGACGGACTTAAGGTTTTGGGAAAAACCATCTTTCTTTGGAATAATTTATCCTTCCCGAAAATAAAGTTCTGCCCTGTCCTATGAGAACTATAGAAGTACAAACAGAAAACGCGTCACAATATTTGGGTATATTGCAAAGAAGCAACGATCTCATGAGGACAAACAAACATAACACAATTATTTTGTGAGTTGAAGGCCTTGTTGAAAACCTAAGATAAAGTTGAACTTTCAATTAATTCTTTCCCATAATTGGAAAGCCTAGAAAAAATTTAAATTAATTTTGGTAGTTGAAGCAATTGTCTTGTTTTAGTCCTGAAAAGTGTTAAAAATAAATAAATTCCACGGTTTAATTTTAACTTTTTTTTCTAATTTTTTCCAGATTTTCGCCGCATCCGTATGACGTTTTCTATATAAATGGCGTGAATGTTTTCCACGTTTAATGTCAGTGTTTAATACTTTGGTTCAAATAAAATAAATTGTTCTGAAAATTATTGTCATATTTAGTTGCTCAAGGAACTATGCTAATCATATACGTTAATTAAAAAATTACAAAATTTAAGTTGGATCGTTTCAGCTTCTAAAGCATATAACTTAAATAAACGTAGAATTAACATATTGAAGCGAAATTATTCAGTTGGAGGGGTGGTTATTTTACAGCCTTTATATCTTCCCTCCTACTTTTGTATCCGCCCATGCTTTCACGCGCATCTAACCAATTTAATTTTACAATCAAAATTTGCATAAGTATGAGGTCATTTTAAGCGTAATGTTCACGTTGTATCGAAAATCTTAAGAGAACTGTTTGTTTTTTCACTACACGTACAGTGAAAACATAAACATGTATAAATCAAAAAGTTTAGGCAATGCTGCGGAAAAATGATGATTTTTATATATAAATATATATGTATATATATATATATATATATACATATATATATATATATATATATATATATATATATATATATATATATATATATATATATATATATATATATATATATATATATATATATATATATATATATATATATATATATATATATATATATATATATATATATATATATATATATATATATATATATATATATGTATATATATATATATATATATATATATATATATATATATATATATATGTATATATATATATATATATATATATATATATATATATATATATATATATATATATATATATATATATATATATATATATATATATATATATATATATATATATATATAATGTATATATATGGTGTCCCAATGTTCGGTGACACGGGCAGTACCGTTGAATTTCTTGACCAAAACGAAGGTGCCTTTAGATGTACCATTTCGCACTGACAAGGCAGCCTTTCAAGTTATAAGAGTTTAAACAGGAGCCTTCCGACATAGCTCCCTATCTAGAAGAATGTGGTATAACAGAAAAACTGTTAACTAGAATTTTAAAATATTACATTCATGAATGTATTTTAAAAATCTAGTTACCAGTTTTTGTGTATATCAGTTTTTTTAGATAGAGTACTATGTCGGAAGGCACCTGTTTAAACGCTTATAACTCGAAAGGCTGGCTAGTCAGTGCGTACATCTAAGTGGTACATTTAAAGCCACTTTCGTTTTATTCAAGAAATCCAACGGTACCACCCGTGTCAGCGAATATTGGGACACCCTGTATATTATATACATACATATATATGTATTGTTTTTTTTTTTTTTTTAAATACGTTTGGTCATTCACTCCATTATTTATTTTAACGGCAATATGGTTGATTAATAAATAAATAAATACAAAAAATGGACACCACAATATCTTAATTAAAAAAAAAAAATTTAGATTTCCAAACTTTCTTTATATTTTTTCGAGATACCTAATTAATGGCTCTCAAAATATATGCAAAAGAATGAAAAATATTAAAAAAACATAATTATTTTCACATAAAATAATAATATTAGATCGGAATATGTATTTAAGTACTGGTTTTATAAGTTTTTAACTGGTAGGTGTAAGGTGAGGGGAGGAACAGTGATTGGGGTTGATAAACTAAGGAATAGTTAGAAGAATTTGCCAGCAGGGAAAAACTAATTAAATTAGTCGTACTTACCAATCGCGAATATAACGATAAAGAAATGATATGATTTATATATAACCGAAAAGAGGTGTGCATATTCCACATTTTGATTGTGTCGTATTGGAGTAGTAATACGAGTGCTTACCCCCGATATACAAACAACACAACACATCGTATAAGCAAAAGTTGAGAATTGATTTTAAAATTATTTTTTTGCCTAATATAGATTTTCTATTTATATTTCAATACGTACATAATTTTGAATATGTGTTTAGGGAAATGAAAATTAGTTATTTCTATATTCCTTTTCATAATAAAATCATTTTCGAAAAAGCAAAATATTTCGCATTCGCAGAGTAATTATAGAATACACAAACAAGTGTTCAGTATTTTTGTTGGAATTAATCCACCTGTTAAAACAGTGTAACCAAAATTTAAACTGTTTGCAATTAATGTTTTAATAAAATAAAATAACTGACTAATATAAAATTTTTAAAACCGCAGTTTTGATTAAAAGGTACAAACAACAAATCAGCTCCCAAAATTCTTGTTCACTTATTAGTATTAGTAACCAGAAGACTCTGAACAAATAATTTGGGAGGTTTGATTTTAAAAGAAAAACTGCTAACAAGCTGAAGAATAAAGCTAAAACTATAGTATACCAGTGCCTTATATGGATTCAAAAAAAGCTTAAACCCAAAAGCTTACAGAACTTCATTGCAATGAGAAAAAAAATCTCTGTCTGAGCTTAGTGCAAGATATGATATGAGATTTTCAGGCAGTCTGGATACTCATTACATAATCGGAAACCACTTTAGTCACAAAAAATTATGGAATGGCATTTATGAGCTACCTTTACTGACTGTTCCTCATTTATCTAACAACAATGGTGTTATATAGGCTCTCGAATTAGAACACGAATTACTAGTCATCAATCATTTCAATCACTCAGCTATTATTTAAATTAGTTGACACTGGAAAAATTGTGATGTTAGCCAATTTTTTAAAGCTCATTTAGACTAAAATGTAAACAAAATATCCGAAATAATCAGTGAATCAGTAAAAAAAATCATTTACAGGTAGCCCTCCTACAACCCAGTATCTTGTAGCACGGTTTAAATTTAAATGAGGCCACAGTCCGCACCATTAAAAAAAGTGAATTAGAAATGCTGTTGGTGCGTTTTTCACTTCATAACATAAAAATTCAAGAAGCAATTGCATCGGCCGATCATGAATCTGCCAAGTCATATCCAGTAAAAATTAAAACAATCATTGAAGATCAAGGATACACAGCACATCAAGTATTCAATGTTGATGAAACTTTGGTGGAAACAAATGCAAAACAGAACATTTATAAAAAAATATTATTATATCAAAAAATAAAAAACTGCACACGGATTTAAGGTATCAGAAGACCAGATAATTTATTTAGAAATGGGTTACTAAATTGTTTTGGGCCAGATGTGAAAACTTTATATAACAGAAAAATTAAGATTTCAAGGCGCTATTACTAAAAGGTAATGCACCAGATCATCCACAAAACTTGTGTTTCTACGTTCTAAGATGAAATTAGTTACATAGTAGAATTTGCTAGATCGATCGGAGGAGGTTTTGTGGATATGACTAATGAGGACGATTTATTAGTGGAAGGAGAAGTTGACACTAAAAAAATTACAAGAAGATATTAGGTTAGCCAAAAACTTGGAACCATTTTTCATGAATTCAAACTATTCCACAGAAAGAAGTGGAAAATTTAAAAGGGAACTGCAACATTGCTTATCACCATATCGCTCTAGTTAATCTAAACTGTCTGCAGAATAAGTAAAAGCAAAGTTCATCAGCAAAGGCATAACTTTACCATATTTAGATGCAAATCAAAAAATGAAGTCACATAAATTAGAAAGAGATATTATGGGAAGCCTGTATAATAGCCTGTCCTCAACTTTCCTTAAAGCTCTGGAAAAAATCATCGACAGATTCATTAGAGACCATTTTCTAATCATCTCTCTACTCCGTAACATACCAAACTATTGTGAAGGCATGGCTTTAAAAATGAACTAGTTAAGGCCGTTTTAAAGATCATCTACATCGTATGGGCGTAGCTCATAATATGTTATTTGCGAGGACTGCCTTGAAAAGTATGATGATTGCCTTCACTTCATGAACAGCGGTCCTTCTTTCTGTTTTATTCGGCTTCAGGTATTCAACTTTCGGTTGTTAAATTTAGATCAGTTGTCCTCTCTTGGTCTAAACTTATTCCGTTTGCGAAAGCAGCAGTTCGCGTTTGCGAATTGGGATACAATCCTGGGTTTGCACCATGGTCCTTTGGGGCATAATATTATAGCAATCTATCTACCGTGTTATAGGAGGGTTACTTTTAATATGAAAAATTAAAACAAATGTATTTTTTTTTAAATTACTCTAATTTATGATCCTTAAACCATTTTTGATTTGTTTTCAAATAACATGGACCTTTCTTTCAAGGCAACCGGCATTTATTTTGGGCATCTCTAATTAGCAAAGTGAAAACAGAAAAGCCTTATTAAATGGGACAGCAGATTTGATCTTCAACTTGTCTGTATAGGACTCTAATGAAAGAGGCAAGCGTATATGAAAAAGTCCTGTGACCACTTTCAACAAATTTAAAATATTTCTTCGGACCTTTACACACCGTTTCTTCTTATGTATACTTATATATGTATTTACGTTTTTACGAGTATATACAAACATAAATGACAAAGCTGCTGGCAGTATATGGATATACACAAAAATTAGCTTAATTCGTTCTTAGCTCAAACAGTCACAAATGACACAATTTGGAAAGGGGAGCGGGATGGGGTATACTTCGTTATTGTAATGCTATAGTGTATGTACACATGTATAGTTATGAAGGCATAAGGTACTTAAATCTGTGTATAATGCGTGTATTTATTTTTTTGTGAAAAGAAAATTGTTTTTTGGATTTGTGTAGTTGTGTAGTTTATAATTGGCCTACCTTGAATAATTGAACTCCAATAACAGCGAACATGAATTGCAGAAGACAGGTGACAAGAACGATATTTCCAATAGTTTTAACAGCAACTATGACACACTGCACTACATGCTAGAGTTTGATATATTGAATTTATATATTTGTTAAAAAATTATTTGAAAATGTTTTTTTTCTTTAAATTTCAAAAATTTTCTTTTTTTTATATTAAAAAAAATATTCCTCTTATATCAAGTAAAGCTTGCAGCTTATATCTCCCTTATAAAAAAATAAATAAATCTCAAAAAAATAAATGAATTTAATAAGAAAATTAATCTAAAAAAAAATGGAGGGGGCGAAAGACTTTAAATATTGTATATATGTATATATATATATATATATATATATATATATATATATATATATATATATATATATATATATATATATATATATATATATATATATATATATATATATATATATATATATATATATATATATTAGTTAATACCTTTAAACCTTTGGCACGATTAATAGCGCGTAGAGGGCGTAGTACACGAAGTACTCGTAAAATCTTTACGACCGAGATTGCACCAGAACTGAAAAAATATATATGTTTTTTTTTTTTATCACGAAATTTTATTTAAATAATTTGTTTTGTTTTTTGTGTACTCACCTAAAGAACATGGACACCAATGAGACACAAACGACAAGAAGGTCGAGTAGATTAAACGCTGAACGGCAAAATGCACCTCTATGCAATATAAATCCGTATGCTACTAATTTTAAAACTAATTCAATCGTGAATACGGTCGTAAAAAGTACATCAAAATGGTTTAAGATCTAGAAAATTAGAAATATGTGAAATTAGATGAATCAATCGAAGATTTATGTATATATAGTGTATGTGTATGCCATGTGAAGTCTATCCTTGAAACTAGTATTATTTTAAATCCAATAAATTTTGAGCTCAGGGACTATGGAAGGAATTGATATTTCAATCAGTCACATAAATATTGAAATGGATGGGGAAGAGTAGTGTACAATAAAATTTTATAAAGAATATACAAGTGTGCCAGGTAATTGTATAAAATGAGCATTCTTTAAATTTAATTTCGGACAACTTCACGCAGCTCGTATCATACTTATGTATATATATACCGGGTGTTTCTTTTAAACTGAGACGATCAAATATCTCGAAAAATAGCCACTCTACGGAAAAAATGTCCATAATCAAAATTTAATCATACCGCGGGGGAAATACATTAGTGCAAAGAAAATAGTCCCCCACCCCCGCTTTGTAGGTGGGGCGGGGGTAACTTTTAAACTAAGATAGGAAGCCATTTTTTTTTTGCAGATACGGATTCTACGACTAAAAGTACGTATGATTTGAATGAAATATTTTGTTCGGTTCAGGATAGATGGCGTTGTATGTTCTCCGTCTTTTACATACCATGGAACGGTTAATCGACACAACATGCATTATTGGAGTGTTACAAATCCCCACTGGCTTCGTCAAGTTGAACATCAGCGTCCTTGGACTGTCAACGTGTGGTGTGGAATAATTGGCAATAAACTCATAGACGCCCACATTATTGAAGGCAACTTGAATGGTCAAATGTACCGAAATATTTTGGAAAATGAACTGCCAATATTACTTGAAAATTTGAGCTTAGAAATGAGACGGAACATGTGGTTTCAACATGATGGTTGTCCTGCACACTATTCGTTGATGGCACATGAAATACTTGATCGTGATTTCAATGGTCGCTGGATCGGTAGAGCTGGTCTGATAAATTGGTCCGCCAGATCGCCAGATCTTACTGCGCCAGATTTTTTTTTGAGAGGCTACCTCAAAAACAAAGTTTACACACAAAAACCAACAACACGTGAGAACATGATTGAGCGGATCAGAAATGCGTGTGCTGAAATTCAACCAGACACACTTCTCAGTTGTGTACAATCATTTGAAATACGGATTAATAAGTGCCTTGAAGTCGCAGGCCATCATTTTGAACACTTATTTTAGATTTACAAAACTGAATAAATTGTTTTGATGACGAATTTCGAGTATTTCCAATGAAAACGTGATGTTTTTTATTTCAAACGTATTGCAGAATCGAATGCGTGTGTTCTAAGAAGGAGAAATTGAAAAAATTGAATTTCGTCAATTACAACGCCATCATGAACCGAACAAAATATTTCATTCAAATCATACGTACTTTTAGTCGCAGAATCCGTATCTGCAATAAAAACTATGGCTTCCTATCTTAGTTTAAAAGTTACCCCTGCCCCACCTACAAAGCGGGGGTGGGGGACTATTTTTTTTGCACTAATGTATTTCCCCCGCGGTATGATTAAATTTTGATTATGGACATTTTTTCCGTAGAGTGGCTATTTTTCGAGATATTTAATCGTCTCAGTTTAAAAGAAACACCCGGTATATATATATATATATATATATATATATATATATATATATATATATATATATATATATATATATATATATATATATATATATATATATATATATATATATATATATATATATATATATGTACTTACAATATTCCTATCAGAAAGAGCATCGAGTGGATCTTCGGCCGCTAACATAGCGGACGAAAACATAATACATGCTAAAATAACATTACCAAAGTGATTATGATTGCAGAGCCAATGGCAAAACACCCGTATCCTAGAAAATATATAGATGCGGCATTAGTACATTCCAAAAACAGTAAACTAAAGATTTTACAATTGGGTTGTTACAATATCTGGATTAGGCATACAATAATAATTATATTAATCATTTAATCATCACACACACACACACACACACACACACACACACACACACACACACACACACACACACACACACACACACACACACACACACACACACACACGCGTATTGTGGCTCGCGCAGAGACCGTTAACATGTGGCAGCAGCGTTGGGACAGCTCGGGAAAAGGCCGGTGGACACATCGGTTAGTCCCTTCGGTAGTTAAATGGCTAGATAGGAAACATGGAGAGATTGACTTCTATTTATGCCAATTTCTGACGGGGCATGGTTGTTTTCGCGCTTATTTACATAAATTTAAGCAAGATGATTCCCCTTATTGCCCAATGTGCGAAGGAAAGCTGGAGAACGTCGAACATGTATTTTTTGACTGCCCGCGCTTCGAAGAAGAAAGATTGGGACTATATAGGTCTGTGGGAAATGACTTATCACCGTTAACAGTTGTGGATTATATGCTGCAGTCCGAAGAAATTTGGGAGGTGGTGTGTAAAATGAGTGCAAGGATTATTAAGAAGCTGAGAAGTCTAGAAAAAAATAGACAAAGATAACAAAGTTAGATGGCAGCTAAGGCTGAGCCTGTTCTCGCGAAGTAATACATAACAGTAGTCCCACGAGACAACTATAGGCATAAGAATTTGGGGGTTAGGGTTTAGTCGGTAAGAATCCGACACTCTCACATGTTTATGGATTAGGTCCACATGTGAGGTCTTATGAAGATTCCCCCCTCCACCACAAAAAAAAAAAAAACAAAAAAAAAAAAAAAAAAAAAAACACACACACTCACACACATACACCCGCGCACACACAGACACACAAACTTGCGGTCTATAATAATATAATGTACTCGTTAAACAAACGGTTTCACCCAAATGCCCGCACTATATATACATAGTAAAAATGCAGACTTAATTATTAATTATTTAATTATTTAATTAATTAATTTTTTTAGTTAATTATTTTTCATTACAAATTTAGACATTCCTTTTGGAGCTTTGGATGATAAAATCGTTTCTTTTATACACACAACAACAATTAATCTAACTACATCTACATTCTAAACACAAAACTAAATTCTGTTGAATTTTCCTAAATAAACAAATATATAAGTATGTATATATGTAAAAATCAAAAAAAAATAAAACGAAATTTTCCCGGAAAAATTTTCTTTTGAGAATTTTGACTAAAAAATTGTTCACCCAATTTTCACTGTTTTTCTTATAAATAAAAAAAATTAAAAGAAAACTCAACAAAACAAATATATACACTTTTCACCTGTTTGTCGGTGAAAAAATAAAAAATGATGACGCTGGTGGTATTGGAAGTGTTTTTGTTGGCATATTTAATTCAGACATACGACGTGGCCGTGCTGACACAACACCTACATCATCGTCTTGATCTGGAAATATTTTGTTGGATGATATTTTTTTGTTCCGTTTTTGGTATATATGTATACATAATTTGTGGTGCGGTATTAGTTTTTAATTTTAATAAAAAAAAATCTACCGCAAACGAAGGAAATCGAATATGTATATTTAATAGTTTTCTCAGCAGATAATTTATTTTGTTTCGAACTTCCTAGTTAAGATTATTTTCGTAATGGGAATACATCGTAGATATATCTCCCAACTTAGAAAATTAAATGTTTCCTAATTTTATTACAAAACTTAGAATTATAGTTAAATTGAATCTATGTAATGTGTGTAAAATTAAGGACAAAATTGGGATGGGCTCCTTATATAAAATGTTGGATGCATGTTTAAATTAAAATTGCGCTTTTTCTAGAGGATCCTCGCTTAAAAATTGTTATCTATTAGTATTGTGTATAAAAGGGCCATCTTTCAAAAATAATGGCAACATATAGAAATTTAAATTTCGATCTATTTTATAGAATTTCAGAATCTAGGATTATTGAATTTTAATAAAAAAATTAATATTTTTTGAAAGCTGAATTTAAAATTTAAAATTCGAATTTTATAGTATGTATTTCGAATTTTTTTTATTTTTTATTTTTAAATGAATTCAGGGGCCCTACTATGCATTTCGCCTATTGTTTTGCTATAGTAGACAAAGGAAGAAAAAGGGTAAACAATAGTAAATTGGTAATATTGTTTTCCTTTTTCTTCAGTTTTCTGAGGTAAAAGACATGGTAGCCCTGAATTATCGAATTTTAAAACATTAGGAGTTTTGACATGAAAAATTAGATTCAATTTAATTTTGGGCATGTTGTCATTTGAACATGAATGAATTCATTTAATCAAGAATCGATTCCAATGAAATCGGGATTAATTAAAGCAACGTATGTGAAATTCTGTCCTAAATCTGACCTAAAAGCCACAATTATTTTGCATGTGTGTTAGTGTGACTGTAAAATAAAAGTTTCGTTATAACGAATTTTTATTGTGAAATATTAAATTAAGAGAAATTAATTGTTTTACTAGCTAACCGGTTTCATTTATAGATTAAATATCTCCTGATATGTAAACAAAATAAGTATTTCGAGTGTTGCTAATAAGGGGCAATCATAGCCGAAAAATGATTGAATATGTGTGGATCTATTCTAATGGAAAATTACTCAGATTTGCCAAATTATAGGCTTTCAGGTACTTAGGATTGGACAATTTTGGTTCATAGTAACAAAACTGAAATACATATATCGAAGTGTCCCGATTTTTTCAAGTGTTTCTAATAAGCGGCCATATTAACCGAAAATGTTTGAATATGTCTGGTTCTAGTCTCACAGAAAATCAATATGATTTCCGAAATATAGGTTTTCAGGTACTTACGACTGGGCATTTTTGTTTCTTAGTAACCAAACTGAAATATATCAATTTCTCTTAATATTATCTTGTGTTTCTAATAAGTGGCCAATTGGACCGGGAACAAAAAGTGCTCAAGTCTTAATCAATTTAATTGAATATTGCTTAATTGAAATACAAAAACAGACGTATGTACGAGTATATAGAGAATTCCTTACTTGTTTACCTTACTTGTTTAAGTTTTGAGAAATGTTGCTTATAATGTTTAGACATTAGCAGCAGATCTCTAATTAAAATATAAAAATTCGTTATATCGAGACTTTTATTATATATTAACACTCACACATATAAATATTTATTTGTTGTTGTTGCTTTTAGGTTAGGTTTAGGATAAATTTCACATGAATTTAAAGTAATCACGTGGGCCTATCCAAAAGTGAGTACTAGCATAGAAAAAGCGCTTCCAATTTTATAAATTATATTTGTATGTGTGTTCAGAATATATATAGATGTGTGTGCAGTCGTTTTTTTCATCTTTAATATATTAGATTCGTGTTTTTAGAATTAAATCGATCGCAATTTAAAAAAAAAAAAATACAAAGCCGAATTCATTAAGCGCAACCGCATATTTAAACTTTCTCTCTCTCAAATTAAAATAAAAATGAAAAATAAAATATATATATATAAATATATATATATATATATATATATATATATATATATATATATATATATATATATATATATATATATATATATATATATATATATATATATATATATATATATATATATATATATATATATATATATATATATATATATATATATATATATATATATATATATATATATATATATATATATATATATATATATATATATATATATATATAATCTTAAATTAAATTAAAAGAAACTAAATTAAAGAACTAAAAATGACATAGTAAAAGTCTTATAAAAAAAAGAAAATTGTTTAAAGATTTTTTTTGTTTTTTTTTTAAGTTTCGAAAAAATTACCTGTTGGTATTAGAAAAGATAAAGAAAGCACTTCCGGATGGTATCGGTTTTTTCGTATTCTTCATGCTGATTTCGGATAATCGACGTGGTCTTGCTGTTACTTGTTCATGATCATGATGTGATTCTTGATGTTCTAGTTTTTTTTTTTTTTTTTATTTGTGTTTAGTTTAAGTTTTTGTATATTTATGGATTTTTTCGCGAAATATTTTTTTGTTTTTTATTTATATAAAAAATAATAATAATAGAAATAAATCAAATGAATATTAGGGTAGATTTTTATCTATAAATCGATTGGCCGAATAAGAGGTCAATAAACTGATTTGTTTTTTAAAAATCTATCAAAATTTACACGAAAATCATTACCTTGATCATCCTCATAGCCTTCGTCGTCTTCGTCCAATGAAATTTTTGTTTCTGACGCAGTTTCCTCATCGTGATCAGACATATTTTCATCACCATCATTTTCTTCGCCCCCATCATCGCCATCCATATTATCCTCATCATCCCTATCATGAGGTGACGGACTTATCGATTTTCTTGGTTTTTCTTCTTCCTCCTCCTCTTTTGCAATGGTGGTTAATGAGTCTGCATCGGCTAAATTATCAACCGCAATGGCCAAGAAAACGTTTAAAAGGATATCTATAGCAATTTATTTTTATATTAAGGAAAATTAACGCAGCAAATACATTTAGCAAATTCGACATAAAACTAAAAAGGATACAGTTACCGCATATAAATAAAATTATGAAATATATGCACGCAAATGCCCCAATTGAGGCTACGCCACCGTACGCTTGAATGCCGTTGTACATAACCTGATTCCAATCCTCGCCGGTCAAGATCTATATATATATATATATATATATATATATATATATATATATATATATATATATATATATATATATATATATATATATATATATATATATATATATATATATATATATATATATATATATATATATATATATATATATATATATATATATATATATATATATATATATATATATATATATATGCATATATAATTATTTATTTGTTATAATCAAATTAGATCTAAATTAATCACCAACCTGAAACACGGTCAATAAGCTTTGCCAGAAACTGTCAAAATTTGATCGATCTTTTTCAACATTATCCTCAAAATTAAATTTACCACCGAACACCTGCATACCGAGCAGTGCAAAAATCACAATAAATAAGAATAACAGCAGTAATAGTGATGCAATCGATTGTATTGAATTGAGCAGCGACGCAACCAAATTTGATAGAGATCGCCAATATTTGGTCACCTTAAACACGCGCAGTAATCGGACGCAACGCAACACCGAAATACCGAGCGGTGGCATAACATTTGTATTGTACAGTACCATTTCGAGAATACTGCCAAATACAACAAAACAATCGAATCGATTGAATAGCGATACAAAATATCCTTGAAATCCTAAACTATACATTTTAAGGATCATTTCCATTGTGAATAAACCAACAAAAAACATGTTAGTCACTTCTTGAAAATCATCTAGCCACGATGGTTGTTGATAATGTTCAGTAGCTAGCACGCCCGTATTTAAAAATACCAGCACAATTATAAGCCAATAAAATGCTTGGCTCTTGACTGCCTTACGACAAGCCCGCCTCATTCGCCTGTTTATACGATCCATATTTTTCTTTTTCCGTTCCATCCAACTTTCCTGTTGCATTTCAATATCGTCGCCTAACTGATCAGTCGAATCAATTTCATTCGCCTGCTTTTGTCCACCATCCTGTAATATATTACCCTCATTCTCCGGTTCAATATCTTCAGCTTGCGTAATCCAATCTAAATAATATCGGAGATCCTCTTCGATTTGTTGTTTTTCGCGTAATTTTTGAAAATCACCACGATTTTTGGCCTTTGTACGTTCCTTTGAAAATTCACCAGACAGGACACCAAGAATTAAGTTCATAACAAAAAATGCGCCAAGAATTACCATGGATATAAAATAAATCCATTGCCATGAATTACCCATTGCATCTTCAATCTGAAATCGTATATATTGTACATAAGTTAAGCATTTAACTTTAAGAATTTAATTTGATCTTCTTACATCATATAATACATCTGTCCAACCTTCTAGTGTAACACACTGAAATACTGTTAACATCGCCAGACCAAAATTATCAAAATTCGTGATACCATAATTTGGCCCTTCCCAATAATATTTACATGTCATTTTAAGCTCCTCGCATGTATATCCACCATCACCGCAGGGATGCGGATCATCCATTAAAATATCAGTAGAATTATGAAAACATGATTTATGCATTTTACCCGAAAATAATTCCAGACCAATGATTGCATAAATAATTATAACGAATAATACTAGTAATGCAATATGCAACAAAGGCACCATGGCACGTAATATAGAATTTAATACAACTTGTAAGCTTGGCACCCCGGATACTAGACGAAGCGGTCGCAATACACGGAAAGCGCGCAAGGCTTTCACATCAAATCCCTCTTTCATTAAATTCGATAGAGCTGTACTTATCATACCGATCACGACAATAAAAAAATCCAGTAAATTCCATCCATTACGTAAATATGCACCAGGATGCATTAAAAACCCGTATGCTATCACCTTCATGACACATTCGGCGGTGAATATTACTAAAAATATGTATTCAATTTTTTCCTGTAATAATAAAATAATTTTATTATAATATATAGTTTGAAATAGTTATAGTTAGTAGCCAAGAAAATATGTATGCTAAAACGAAATTACAAGTGAACGGCTGGCTATATTCTACAATTTACGATTGGTGCAGTCCAAAAAAAAATACGAAATGTTTCCCTTGTGTAGTGTATGTACCACCCTGTTAAGATTAAAATTAATATTAAGTTTGAATAAGCAAAAAATATAAAATATAAGATACATAAAAAAATAAAATATAGAATGCATAATTAACAAAATAACTCTTATGCTGATATATCAAATAATTGATATATCAAATAGCTAATAAAAAATATGAAATAAAAAAATAATATAAACTTTAAGGGCAATGCTCGAGAAGAAGGCCAACTCGTATAGTTATCATGTAAACGGTTGGTAGAAATGAAAATAGAAAATAAGTATTTAATTATAATGTGACTGCCAAGACATGAAGTGGCTAAAATATAAAATTGTGAAGTTAAGAAAATGTAAGAAGTATATATAAATAAATAAATATAAAAAGGTAAAGTGAAGCTCTGGTAGTTTTATTATAAACAAGAGATATAATCCAAAAGTTATAAAGTGAAAAGAAATCCCATCACATGGCGACCGTGACAGGACTTACGCGTTTCATTTTAAAAAAAAAAAGAAGAGAGTTTACAAAATTTAATGTGGTAAAAACCACACTATAGTGAAGGAAAAAGTTATAGAAGAAAAATAGAAAAATATATAATAAGTGAACAGAAAGTTGAACAAAATGGGAGGCAGTGATTCCAAACCGGAACCCGTGGTGAAGGAGAACATCGTCATCGACAATAACAACAACAACAGCAACGAAGAAGATGCAGATGCAACTACGTATGAAATGGCAGCAATCGCCATAATAGTATACATAACTGGTGAGTTAGTCAAATTTATATATAAAAAACATATGCACAAGATAGAAAAACTGGCGAAGCAATCGGCTGAGTCAGTATAAAACAAAAATTTTTATACAATGACAACATAAATTAGAAATTAGAAATTTAATAAATTTAAATTTAATTTAAGTATATAACAGAACGAAAGGAATTACTGGCACCATACTTTCAGGCCTTCGTCAACCGCCATTCGGGACCGGGATGGAAACCTCTGTGTCAACATCGACGCAGTACTTGACGCATGGAGTGGACATTTTACTGAGCTGCTTGATGTTCATCATGCGTCACAGACTGTTGTTGAGCCACCTCTAAAACAGTCTGCGGAGATTTGCACTGAGGAGCCATCCCATGAGGAATTCACTAAGGCCATGCAGAGAATGAAACGAAACCGCTCACCTGGAGTGGACTGCATTAATTCGGAGCTCTTGATATTCGGAGGGGATACTTTGTGGAACTGTCTTTTCGACCTTATTCGATTAGTATGGCGAACCGAAGTTATGCCTGATGAATGGAAAGTAGCCGCGATATGCCCCATCTTCAAGAAGGGAGACCGCTTGAAGTGTGAGAATTATCGCGGTATAGCTCTCCTTTGCACAGCATACAAGTTACTGTCATACATTTTATTGGATAGAATCACTCCTCTGGCGGAGGGCTTGGTTGGTGACTATCAGGGAGGATTTCGTCCGAATCGATCAGTCACTGATCAGGTCTTTTCGCTGCGGATGATTCTATCTAAATATTATGAGACATCCATCTCCGTACATCAGGTTTTCCTGGATTTCCGGCAGGCCTACGACTCGATCAATCGAGAGAGTTTGTGGTCTGCCCTGGAATACCTAGGAATGCCAACAAAATTGGTACGACTGTGTAGGATGACAGTGACGCAGTCTCAATGTTGTGTTAAAGTTGAGAACAGGCTATCGACAATTTTTGCAGTTAACTCGGGTGTTCGGCAGGGAGATGCTCTGTCCCCGATACTCTTTAATCTCATGTTGGAGTACATCTTTCGTAAAACTGAAACACCTCAGCGCAACATCTTATATCGCCAGTCCAATCAAGTGTTTGCATATGCAGATGACATATGCGTGATTGGACTGAATAGCAACGGAGTGAAAGAAATACTTGATCCGCTTGTACAGTTTTCAGCTTCTGTTGGACTCCAGATCAATGAGTCCAAAACGAAATACCTGATCTCTGGTTTTAGAGACAATGGCACACCAGATTTTAGTAGTGGCCACCACACGTTTGAGGGAGTGAGGAGGTTCAAATATTTGGACTCTCTTATCACTCACGATAACAGTGTGGGTGAGGATATTAAAGTGCGGCTGGCAGCTGACAGTCGTTCTTTATATCCTCTAAGGCTACTGCTAAAATCTAAACACTTATCAAGTGCCGTGAAGCTGAAGCTTTACAAAGCGTTGATCAGGCCCGTTGTTATGTTTGGATGTGAAAGTTGGGCGCTGACGGATGAGTACGAGAGATGGCTCCTTACATTTGAGAGAAGAATCATGCGTGTGATTTACGGCCCTAAACGCGAAATAGATGGTACATACCGAGCTCTGTACAATTTTGAGATCAGAGATCTGATGAAGAATCCCGATATTGTACATGAAGTTAGATCTCAGCGAGTACGCTGGCTCGGTCACGTTCTGCGTGCTGATCCGGAACGAATTGTGCAGCGATCTCTGAAAGGAGAGCCACCATATGGTAGGCGCAGAGGTCGTTGCAGGCGACGATGGCTCCACGATGTAGAGAACGACTTGGCCTCTTCAGATTGTCCAAGACAATATGAAGACCAAGCTCAGGATCGAAACCGTTGGAGCCAGATTGTTGATTCAGTCAGGGGCCAGTAATGGCCTTTAACACTGTTACATCTGTTATATAACAGAACGTAAAATTATAATAAATATTTTACATGACTCAATGAGTATACAAAAAAAAATGAAATAAAACATATAACAATAATAATAAATGGTCAATAGTTTAGAATATCTTATTTAATGAATGAAAAAGCTTAAAGACCTAGTAAAAATTTTGACAGCTTTTCAAAAAATCCGAATAGAGAATTTTCTAAAAATTTTATCTTAAATAGTATTACATTACTGCGTGATACACGCGAAAAATATAATAAAATATCAAAAGAGTTAGAACATAGTGATAGTGAAGACGTTAAACTTTTAGTAAATAAATTCGAAGAATATTTTCAAATATTAAGTGAATTTGTGGAAAAACAACATATTAAAAACGTGGAAACTGAAACCCAGTCTGACGTAGTAAAAATATTGACACCAAATAATAAAATGGCAGCGAAATTTGATTTATACCAATCAATGAAAATAATCCCAGAATTTAAAGATAAATTCATGGAATTAGAAAACTTCATTGATATCATTGAAATGGTATGTGATTCTCTATCAGACGAAGAAGAGAAATCTAAACTAATCAAATTCGTTTGGGTAATCAAATTGGATGCCAGCGCAAAGTTAAAACTAAATAATAATGGGATACCAAAAACCTTAACAGAGTTAAGAAAAGCATTAACTACTGGATATCCAAACAAAGATACGGTGCAAACACTGCATAGTCAGTTATCCCGTATCTCACAAAATGGTTCTAATATTGATGGATACATTTCAAAAATTGAATCCATTATATTAAAACTAAACAAACTAAATAAAGACACATTAGTGGATGGCGATGCCAACACTATCGAAAAGATAAATGAGCAATTGGCATTAAATATTTTCAAAGAGGGTCTAAACGAACCTCATAGATCGCTAATTGTGGCTGCTAGACCCACAACTTTTGCAGAAGCCACTCGGATTGCAAAAGAAATGGAGGCAGCTAACCAAAATATTTCTGCAAAAAACATAAACTATATAAATAACAGGAATAAAACTTTTTATAAATCTAACAATGATCAATACCGATTTCAAAATAATGGGAAATATAGAAATGCAAATGGCTATGATAAGCAAAAACACAATAGGCAATACAATCAACAAGCCACATTAGGCAATAACAATCATAAAAATAATAATCGCTACAGTTCAGTGCCCCCACAGTATAGAAATAATGTCAGATTTGAACAAAATAGATTCGACAGATATAGACCAGCTTCCTTTCAGTACAGGAATAATAATAAATTTGAACAGAATAAATTTGAGAGAAACACTCCAGTAGCTAGTTACCAAAACCAACAGTACAGAAATGCTCCAAACTACAATCGACAAAATTATAGAATTAACTACATTACCAATGACAGTGCAAAAAACGAAGTCAGCTCCCCACAAGGGAGAGAGGATCATGCACAACAGGAATTGGAACGAGCATTCCAGAATATACAAGTTTAGTAGGAAGTAAAGAATTTAAAATATTTAAAATTTCAAATGATCTTAATAACTATATTGAAGTATACAGTTCACGCAACGATTCGAAAACCAAATTTAACTTTCTAATTGACACCGGATCAGATATTTCAATTATCAAACTGAACAAATGTGAGATAAATGTCATCATAGATACAAAAAGGCGATGCAAAATCACTGGCATCACCGAAAATGAAAATTATACCTTAGAGACAATACAATATAATGTAATCTTAGATAATAATATTTTCAATCATGAGCTACACGTTGTGTCTAACGAGTTTCCAATCCCAACAGATGGAATACTAGGTAGAGACTTTTTAAATAAATTTTGTTTTATAATAGATTATGAAAATTATATAATATCAACAAGATTAAACGAAAATTTAATACAAGTATCACTAATAGTCCAAGAATTGGAAAACGATATTTACATTCCCGCTAGATGCGAAGTCATTTGTGCCATCAATATTGTTAGAAAAACTGACCTTATAATAGAAAAGAAAGAACTAGAACCAGGCATTTTTGTGGGCAGCGGTATAATTCCAAATAAGGGTATTGCACACGCCAGATTTCTGAATCAAACAGAAAAAAATGTCACAATTAAGAATTTTAAACCGCAAACATCGGAAATTTGCTATAACGAAAAATCATTTTCTTCTAAACAAAATATAGTTGATCGAATTAAAGAGCTAAAAAAGTTATTAAAAATTGATGGTCTGGACAAAGACGCTAATGATGTAATATTCAATATTTGTAAACAATATAACGATTTATTTTCTCTAGAAGGTGATATATTGTCCGTAAACAATTTTTATACCCAAAATATTATAACTACGGATCACACACCCGTTTATATAAAAAATTATAGGCAACCCTATAACCAAAAAGCTGAAATAAATTCCCAAATATCGAAATTAATAGAGAACAATATAATAGAACCATCTGTGAGTCCTTATAATTCACCTATTCTACTCGTACCTGAAAAAGATCAAGATGTTTCTAAACAATGGAGATTAGTGGTGGATTATAGAAAATTAAACAATGTCATTGTAAATGATAAATTCCCTTTAACCAGGCTAGAAGACATTCTAGACCAACTAGGTAGAGCGAAATATTTTTCCACGCTCGATTTGTCTACCTCCTTTCATCAAATCGAATTAGACGAAAAATCAAGGCCTCTCACAGCTTTTTCGAGTGACCAAGGCCATTATCAATTTAAAAGACTTCCTTTTGGATTAAAAATTTCTTCAAATTCTTTTCAAAGAATGTTATCTATTGCTCTTTCCGGACTACAGAGCCAAGCATTTCTCTATGTGGACGATATAATAGTCCATGGTTGTTCAATCAACCATCACAACAAAAATTTAATTTCAATTTTTGAATGTTTAAGAAAATATAATCTAAAATTGAACCCAAAGAAATGCAACTTCCTAAAGAACGAAGTTGTGTACTTAGGACACTTAATAACTGACAAAGGGATTAAAACCGATCCCAGTAAATTCGATAAGATTAATAACTATCCGATCCCAAAAAATGCGGACGAGGTGCACCGTTTTACGGCACTATGTAATTATTACCGTAAATTTGTCCCAAACTTCGCGAATATTGCAAAACCATTGTATAATCTACAAAAGAAAAAAAGTACCTTTTAACTGGACTTTGGATTGCGAAACCGCTTTCAAAGAACTAAAACATCGATTAGTGAATGCACCAATTTTACAATATCCCGACTGGGACAAGGAATTTATATTAACAACCGACGCATCCAATTATGCGTATGGTGCGGTGTTATCTCAGGGAGAAGCTGGAAACGATCTTCCCAATGAATAAAGATATATTGCAAAAAGAACTCCTTGCGATACACTGGGGCATTAATCACTTTAGACCATATTTGTATGGTAGGAAGTTTAAGGTCATAACTGACCACAGGCCATTGGTTAGTTTATTTTCGGACAACAAGCCATCATCCAAGATGACTAGGGTAAGGCAAAGCTTGTGCGAGTATGAATACGAAATAGTATATCGTAAAGGAACACTGAATGTGGTATGGCGGACGCGTTATCACGTATCAAGTTGGACTCAGACATGCTTAAAGCACTAATACCAAGAGATGCTGATATAAAAGTAATAACAAGGTCAATGAATAAAAAACTCCAAAATGATAGTAATGATGGAGATAAAAATAAATCAAATGATAAATGGAAGCCTGATCAACTTCACATATGGGAAACCACATCGTATAATGATGTCAAAAATTTAAAAAAATTAAAGTTTAATATAGAAAACGGTTTAACTAAAGTGCGACATGATAACAATGAATTAATAATTACAATCGACGAAACTCTACCAAAACTAGATTTGGTATTTGAGAAGTTGATTGAATCTATGTATAGGAACCGTATAAAAGAATTATCCATGGATACTAAAGATAACATTTTAAAATATATAAAGCGCGAAAAATTTAAAAAATTATACGAAAATGTATGTAAAAGATTAGATAAACGCACCGATAAATTAAAAATAATAATATATGAAGCACCAAAAATGCTAGAAAACATAGGTGAAATAAATGAAATAATAAATTTATACCATGACACGCCGGTAGGTGGTCATATTGGTACAAGACGTTTGATTAAACGTTTAAAACAAAAATACATATTCAAAAATATGAATAAAATTATAAGTAATTATGTAAAAAATTGTGACACTTGTACTAGGACAAAGGTAGTCAGGCATAATAAAGAATTAATGACAATAACAGATACTCGGTGTCAATAACAGATACTAGCTTCGAAGTATTAGCAATCGATACAGTAGGTCCTTTACTACCATCGAATGGTTTTAGGTATATTTTGACGATTCAATGCGAGTTGACAAAATATGTAATAGCGATACCGATTAAAGATAAATCCGCAAACTCTATCGCGAAAGCTTTAGTTGAGAATTGTATTCTAATATATGGTAATTTTAAAAGCGTAAAAACAGATCTGGGAACAGAATTTGTAAACGAAGTATTTAATAACTTATGTAAATCATTACACATAGAGCATAGAAAGTCTACTGCTTATCACCATCAAACATTAGGAACGATAGAACGTAATCACCGCGTACTGAACGAATATTTGTTAGCATTTGCCAACAGTAACAATTGGGATGAATGGGTAAAGTACTTTACATTCTGTTACAACACGACACCACATACAGATACGAACTATACACCTTTTGAATTAAATTTTGGGAAAATCGCAACATTACCGAGTGATATCATATCAGAAACAAATAAATTATATAATTATGATGATTACATAAAAGAATTTAAATATCGATTAGGGTTAGCACATCGAAAGACCAAAGAACTATTAGAAATATCAAAACTAAAAAGACAAGAAATATCTAAAAATAATTGTACAAAAAATGAATTTAATATTGATCAATTAGTACTATTACGTAATGAAGATAAACGAAAGTATGAGAATCCATACAGTGGTCCATACAAGATTATTGAAGTAAATCACTCAAATGTTAAAATAAAATTAAATAATAAAATCAAAGAAGTACACAAAGATAGATTAAAACCTTATAATTGTATAACATAGTTTCTAAGTTCATATATAATAATAGTTAAATAATACGAATGCATTCAATATTCAATAGTTAAATAAGTTATTAATAGTTATTATTAAATAAAATAAGAAAAATAAATAATAATAAATCTAAAAAAAAAAAAAAAAAAAAAAATATTAATAATAATTTTTTTTTTCCTTAAAGGCCAGGGGTGTAGTGTATGTACCACCCTGTTAAGATTAAAATTAATATTAAGTTTGAATAAGCAAAAAATATAAAATATAAGATACATAAAAAAATAAAATATAGAATGCATAATTAACAAAATAACTCTTATGCTGATATATCAAATAATTGATATATCAAATAGCTAATAAAAAATATGAAATAAAAAAATAATATAAACTTTAAGGGCAATGCTCGAGAAGAAGGCCAACTCGTATAGTTATCATGTAAACGGTTGGTAGAAATGAAAATAGAAAATAAGTATTTAATTATAATGTGACTGCCAAGACATGAAGTGGCTAAAATATAAAATTGTGAAGTTAAGAAAATGTAAGAAGTATATATAAATAAATAAATATAAAAAGATAAAGTGAAGCTCTGGTAGTTTTATTATAAACAAGAGATATAATCCAAAAGTTATAAAGTGAAAAGAAATCCCATCACACTTGGCCCGTGTCGCAATTTTCAGAGGCATTCATAAATCATACTTTTTCCTCTGAACCTATGCTTGTAAATCTCCAACAGTAAATTGGGTCTAAGGCACAGTAATAATAATGGCGAACAGCGTTTAATCCAAACATAATTCAATCTGGAACTTAATTCAGTAGTCCGCTTACATGATAAATCATATAATTAGCATCAGGTGATGTACGTGGAAATCAGGCCGACTTGTGTGAAAATATCAGTCCGTACTCCCGACACGAAACAGCGACCGATAATTATGAGAGAATGATATACAAGCAAGCACATTCTTCCCTCGGCGAGCTCGGGTTGTACAAGATGTGAGAAAATTTCGGTCAGCAACCACTTGGTTGATAAATAAAAATTCTGATAAACAAACGATATTAGAATCAGCGACGAGATTGAGGAAGCTAATTAACAGTCTGACTGTGGGAACTCTGTCTGGGAGGTACTGAAAATTTCAGTTGCCAGTATTGCTCAGCAGACTTCAGTTATAATGAAAGTTATACTATCAGGCTTGGGTCGACTGCCATATGGGATCGGGATGGAATCCTCTGTGTAAACAGCAATACAGCACTCGATACATGGAGTGGATACTTCACCGACCTGCTTGGTGTACATCATGCGTCACGGAGTGTAGTTGAGTCACCTCAAATAAAAACTGCGGAGATTTGCATTGAGGATCCATCCCATGAGGAATTCATAAGGGCCATGCAGAGATTAAAACGAATCCGCTCAACTGGAGTAGACTGCATTAATTCGGAGGTCTTAATATTTTTCTATTAGTATAGCGAAACAAAATTATACCTGATGAATGAAAATTGGGGCCACGATATGCCCCATCTTCAACAAGGAAGACCAAATGAACTGAGAGAATTACCACGGTATAGCTCTCCTTTGCACAGCATACTATAAGTTAATGTCCTACATTAACTTGGCTCGAATCATCCCTCTGGTGGAGGGCTTTTTTTTTTTTTTTAATTGGTTGAAACCCATACGTATTCCGCACTCAATGTCGGGACGGCCCATGGTGCAAACCCAGGATTCTATCCTAATTCGCAGAAACCCACTGCAACCCTAGCAAACTGTACAAATTTGAACCAAGGTATGGAGGACAACTGATCTACATTAATAGAACTACAGCTGAAAAAAACTTAAAAACTGGACAACTGCACACAAAGTGCAAGCAGTCATCATCTTCCTCAAGACAGTCATCACAAATAACTCCTGAGATAAACCCATTCGATGGAGATGCCCCTTAAATCGACCATGACCCGTAAGATTCGCAACCAAGATTCTTAGCTGGTCCTTTTTCAAAGATAGAGCATATTTTGTTGACTTTGGGCTCGCTAATGAAAAACTTCGCCAAACGACAACTAAAAGTAGCAAGCCACTGTAGTCTTAGATCTGTCAAAGCGTAGTTCTTTATAACTTTCTTGGTGTAGTTAAAAGATAATGGAGCGGCGGGTTCAGGTTCAATTATAGTTAGCTGGGAACCGGATTTGGCTAAACAATCCGCGATCTCATTCCCTTTGATGTCACAATGTGCTGGCATTCACCTTACCGTAACGGTATTGTTGGAGCAAAGAAGATTAATGAAGTGTTTGCCATCCTTGACAAGTTTGGAGACAGTCAAGGGATTTTTCAATGAATTGAGCACAGTTTTGCTATCAGTACACAGAATAATGCTTTTGTTTTTAACAGCAAAGTTCAAAGCTTCCATAACAATATACGTCAGCGCTATGAGTTCCGGGTGGAAAACAGTGCAATGCGAACCAAGACTGCCAAAAGATCTCTGACTGGACCAAGGACAGTAGATTCCAAATCCAGCACTGAGGCTAGAACGAGAGCCATCTGAAAAAAAGACTATGGACTCGTCCAATTTGTGGAGAAAATCCTCCGAAAACCACAAATCCCTTGAAGGATAAATCACCTTGAATAAGTTGGAGAAGTTGTATTCAGGTAGTATCTATCATTAACTATATCGATTTCTGGTAAAAATAAAGTGTAGTTTTTAAAGATTTGTCTATGTCCCACGATAGAACCGAGAACATTCCAGGCCCCAATGCACCTCAAGCGAAACGCTGCAGAACAAGCAGTGCCACGAATAAAGGTGTGTAACAGGGGTAAGGAAAGAAAGGACTCCATAGGAAGAAGCGGAGTTGAGGACATAGCTCCAGTAATAGCCCTGCAAGCCGTATTTTGAAGACTATTAAGTTTAGCAGTAGAAGCCTTTAGATTAACAACTGGCCACCACACAACAGACGGGTAAGATAATATAGGTAAAACCAGCGATTTATAAATAAAGAACAACATCCTGGGTGTTAAGACCCCAGGATTTCCCAAAAGCCCTTCTACATGGCCAAAATATGGCATGGATTCAATCCATTTGGCAATGGTGTGATTAATACCAAAATTATTACAGGGATTAGTAATCGAGATAAACGAGGTGCTAACAAAAGCTCCCGCTACATCAAGGAAAGTACCTACAAGAAACTCCTTATTATAGAGGGATCTTTCAATCCTAGTTTCAAGTTCATATAGGCCCGTTTCAAAGGACTTACCAACTCTGTAAGCATGTTGCATGTTACTGAGCGGGCAGATAATTAGATGCTTGTCTCTAATATATATGTCGACGATTCTTTCTAAGGCTTTAAGAAAAGTTGAAGACAGACTAATAGGTCGAAAAGACTTGGGATCCGTATAATCGGATTTGCCGGCATAAAAACGGGATAAAAACTACTCTACTCCTGCTCCAGGATTTAGGAACAGCGCAGGACGCAATACACGCCTGGAAAGGTATATCAGATGGTCTTGAATGATAGGAAATCCGTGCTGTAATTCAGCTGGGAAAATACCATCAGGCCCACGCCCACCAACCTTATAAGGTGCAAAGGAAAATAAACTCCAGCGTAGAGCATCGAAATTGATCAGCTTGTAAGCCATGTCCCATTCAGGAGCCACAGAAGGAACCTTAGAGGATACGGTATTAACATCAGCTGAGCTGAAAATGGCACAACCAGGGAAATGAACAGATAGAAGCAGCTCACCAACTTCTCTATGATAGGAGGTAAGCTGACCGTCAGGTAGACCAAGAGTATCAGGTTTGCAAACACCATTCTTAGCCATGGCTTTGTTTAGTTTAGCCACCGCCGACAGGCTATTAATTTCCTCGCAGAAGTTTAACCACGAAGCTGTGTGAGCGGATCTTAAACTTCGTTTAAATACTTTTTGTGCGACCAGAAAATTGTCCCAATCAATCTGACGATTGTAGTTTTTTCCTTTATTCTTAAGTTTCCTACCGGATTTCCTTATTTCTTACCGGATTTCTTTTAAGATCAGAATTCCAAAAGGGTTTGTTATTAGACTTTTGGTTCGTAATAAGAGGACAAGAATTTTCAAAAGCAGTCGAAATTGCCGACTCAAGTAAAGATGCATGTACCTCAATCTCCATACTCGACCGAATTGCTCTCGGTGGGGTAAGAAAAGAGGCCAGCTCGAGAGAGAAAAGTCCCCAATTGGTTAATTTCCTGTTACGATAAGGCTTTATAGATGGTCGTTTGAGGTTAATATTAAACGAGATACAGTCGTGATCAGAGGTGAGAACATCATCCGTCACCCTCCAATCAAAAATTAAATCAATGATAGACGGAGGGCTTAGTTGGTGGCTATCAAGAAGGATTTCATCCAAAACGATCAGTCAGTGATCAAGTCTTTCCGGTGCGGATGATTCTATCTAAATATTATTTATCACTGTACATCACAGGTGTGCCTGGATTTCCGGCAGGCCTATGATTCGATCTATTAAAAGAGCTTATGATCTATGAGACTGTTTGCAGTTAGCTCGAGAGATGCTTTGTCCTCGATAATCTTTAATCTCATGTTGGAGTACATCTTTCGTAAACTGAAACATCTCAGCGTAACATCTTATATGCAAGCACCTGATTGGCATATGCGCAATTGGACTAAGTAGCAAGGGAGTGAAGGTAATACTTGATCCGCTTGTAAAGATTTCAGCTTCTGTTGGACTCCAGATCAATTAGTCCAAAACAAAATACGGGATCCCTGGTTATATCGACAACGGCACACCAGATTTCAGTATTGGTCACTACACGTTTGAGAGAGTGAGGGGGTTCAAGTATTTGGGCTCTCTTATTACCCACGATAACAGTGTGTGTGAGGATATTATAGAGCGGCTAACAGCAGGCAGTCGTTCTTTGTATCCTCTAAGGCCAATGCTAAAGTCTAAACATCTATCAAGTGCCGTGAAACTGAAGCTGTATGTATGGTTGTTATGTATGAAAGTGAAAGTTGGAGGCTGATGGACGAGTACGAGAAGTGGCTTCTTATCAGAGGTCTGATAAAGATCCCCGATGTTGTACATGAAGTGAGATCGCAGCGAGACCGCTGGCTCGGTCACAATCTGCGTACGGATCCGGAACGAATTATTCAGCGATCTCTAAAGGGAAAGCCACCATACGGTAGGCTCAGAGATCTTTACTTCATTGGCTTCTTCTGGTTGTCCAGGACAGTATGAAAACCAAGCTCAGGATCGAAACTCTGGAGTCACATTGTTGTCTCGGTGAGGAGTCAGTATTGGCTCCGGCATTTCTCGGCTTACGGGGAAAAATCAAACGTATTTCTCGAAATGGTTAGAAAACCTAAATATAAAATTCGATTTCCACAAAATGATTTTAACATTTTCGTTGATAACAAAATTTTGGAAAAGCTTTTCTGGTGATACCAAAACCATCTCAAAATGAGAATCAACGCAGTATGAATCCGCAGTAATTATGTCCAAATAAACATTTAGATTTTTATTAAAGCTGAATATTTTTAAATTATGTAGTCGTTTCTTGCAACAGATAAAACCAAAATTTTTAAGAATTGCAAAAAATCTAATTCTATCGAGAATTCTTATAGGAAATCGAAGAATGAAATTATCGAAAATGCTATGGGTGGTTCTGTGGACATACGGATTAAATTGAAATAAATAAAATGTCAGGTGAAAAAAGAATCGCTTTGAAAAATGCAATAACGCCTTTCGTTCAGCTGGTTGTAAGTCATCGCTTTATAAAAATTAGAGCAAACAATCCTTCACTCATGATTCTTGTGTGCGAGTATGCGATGCATATATTTGTTTCTGGTAGCGATAAATAAATTTAAGATGTTTTAAGTGAATGCAGCACTGTATGTTACGAAAATTAAATAAATTTAAAAAATACTTACTAAATATGCATTGGTTTGGTTTGAATCACTAAAGGGATAGGGTGTATACACAGCTAAGGCCACACAATTGGCAAAAATCGTTAGTAAAATTAAATATTCAAATGGCCTGTAATTGTAAAATAAAAAAAATTATATTTTATATAATATTATCTTATGTTTTTGTAGTAGATACTATCACCTAAAAATGGTTACAATCTCAAAATTATTAAAATTCCAGTCAGATATTCTGGCTTGAATTCGATCTCATTTATTCTCTGAGTCCTATATCGAATATGTATACATTCAAATAAATCTTAGATAATAGTATTGTAGATGCTTTGAGCCTGAATAAATAAATGTCAGCCTGGTGATCCAGTATTTTAAATTTTGAGTCTCTAAGTTAAATTTTAAGATATTTGAATCGCAAATATTATATTCTGTTCCAAAATGGCATACCAGAGAATACACATTCCGTTCCATTCATATATTTAATCATTTTTAGTTCCATCATTTCGAGACATTTGAAATATTTTAATCTTTGGATTCAATACATTATTTTTGGGTGAGAATTACTTTAATTACGATTTACAAGAAATAATAATTTCATGGAATCGGAAAGTTAATTTATTAGAAGTAAGGCTATTGATTGGTTTGAAAGGGATTTTATATCATAACTAACTCGTGTGTTTTACTATGTGAGTGCTTCGAAAGTTCGACTAAAATTTGGTATCGAAAATATATTTTCTATTTACTATAATTCATAAACAATAATAAAATAAAAAACAATTTCGATACCAAATTTGAGTCAACATTTCCCAACATACACGCACTGTTGTAACCATTTTTTGGTATGAACATATCTATTTATTCGGCATATATAAGATGCCTTAATGACAACCTGTACACAAAAAATACTCACTTCCATTCCACGACATCAATGCACATTTTACGTATCGGATTTTTAAGTGTTAAACAAAATAGTGCCCGTGTCGGTCGATCTGGTGGTGGTTTACCACCACGCCTAACTGGTCGTTTTGGTGCCTGCTGCTGGCCCGATTGTTGTCCTTGACCAGCATTTTGTCCATTTTGCTGTTGTAAATTTTGCATATTATCCGAGGACAATTTTATCGATTCAACGGTTGCGGCATCATTTATTGGCCCATCATTCTCAGATCCTGGACCACCTGCGTCATGATCCAATGATTTATCTAATATATCCATTTGTGTCCTCGTATTATGATTCACGTATAAATTATTATTATTTACTGTATGTGATTGGGCGGTGTACGCAATTGTGCTCGTTTGATTAACTGTTGTTTGCCATGCACCGCTCAATGATTTACGCTGTCGTCGAGAAAATAGTTTTTTGTTATTATAACTATTATTATTATTATTATTATTATTATTTAAGCTATTACTATCACTACTATTTACACTTTTTGAGTTTTCAAAATCGTTTATAACTATTTCACTGGCTTGATTATTATGATTCAATCCAGACTTTATCGAAGAATTATTATTTTGAGTATATGACGATGATAATTTGTCGATATTACTATTAATACTATTATTATTATTAATTAAATTTAAATTATTTATCGAACTATTATTATTGTTATATTCCATAAATTTTGTTTTATATTGCTCTTGAACTGTTGTGGTTTGATTTGGTTCCAATTTATCCGGCTTAATATTGAACCCAATTGGAAGATTACTAATATTACTAGGACTATTATTACATTCAACACCAGCTTTTGATGGTTTTGTATGGATATGATTATGTTGATGATCATAACGGTCCCCTGGAAATTAAAAAAAAAAAACGCAAACATACAACATTGAATTTAAATTTAAACAAATATTTTTTTTTATTTTTTTTTTATTTTCCATATGCCATATAACGCAGAACGCAGACCATCCTTGTTAAGCTTTTCTTGTTTTTCCTTTGTTTTTCGTTTCTTTTTCGTTAACTATTGATTTATTTTGTATTTGCGTGACTTTCACCAAATGTTCGAATATTATGATTGTCACGCAAATCAACCGAAAATACTGTTAAAATATAATTAGCGAGGAAAATTTATTTTATCTTTATTTCAAATGGGTTTTCCAAATTTATCAAGTATATATATATATATATATATATATATATATATATATATATATATATATATATATATATATATATATATATATATATATATATATATATATATATATATATATATCACTCATGATTCTTGTGTGCGAGTATGCGATGCATATTTGTTTCTGGTAGCGATAAATAAATTTAAGATGTTTTAAGTGAATGCAGCACTGTATGTTACTTGGCCATTACGAAAATTAAATAAATTTAAAACATACTTACTAAATATGCATTGGTTTGGTTTGAATCACTAAAGTGATAGGGTGTATACACAACTAAGGCCACACAATTGGCAAAAAAAAAAAATATATATATATGTATATATATATATATATATATTACATATTATATATTTATATATATATATATATATATATATATATATATATATATATATATATATATATATATATATATATATATATATATATATATATATATATATATATATATATATATATATATATATATATATTCATATATATATATATATATATATATATATATATATATATATATATATATATATATATATATATATATATATATATATATATATATATATATATATATATATATATATATATATTCATATTGTACCCAACAACAAGTAATGAATATATATTTTCATCGAGCACACACACACACACAATTTACATATTGGAAAAATTAAGGACAGCTTACTTACCAAAGCAATAAAATGATTGATCCATTGATTAATACATACATAAGATTAAAGTTGTGGAAAAACGATGTTAAGGAAATGTTTTAAGGAAAAATGCTTCTTACGTTCTATTCATAATGTTATGTTTTCTTTAATTTTCCAAAGGTCCAGTGACTAACAAAGTATTTGTTCGCACATATTTTTATAATTTTTATGACATAAACAATAAAACAATAAACACACCTAACTGTCACATAAACAGGAACCGTGAAAACCATATCACAATGGTACCAATATTGGAAAAATGTTGAGTATGCGCGCAGCATAGATGAACAATTGATTATATATGTATATATACATAAATTACATATGATATATATATATATATATATATATATGTATATATATATATATATATATATATATATATATATATATATATATATATATATATATGTATATATATATATATATATATATATATATACATATAGATAAAATTTAAAAATACGAGAAATATTGAACATCGTGCTGTGATTAAATTCCTTGTAAAGGAAAATAATAGTTCTAAGGATATCGAAAGAAGAATGAAAAACGTTTACGAAGAATCCAGTCCGTCTTATAAAACAAGAACGAAATGGGTCAGAGTCGAAACAGAAATCAGTTTAAGGTTCAACCATCTGCGGGTAAGTAAATGGCAAAATTTTTTGGTTTGCTGATGGAATTTTGATGGTTGACTACTTACCTCATAAGACCACAATAACAGGGGCTTATTATGTGGGAGTTTTGAATAAATTGAAAAATACTATCAGCGAAAAACGCGAGGTCAAATTAAGCAAAACCTACTGCTTAAAAGGCGAATGTTGCACAACAAGCCTAACGAGATTGCAAGTTCAATAAAATACCGCATCCATCAAACAGTCCAGATCTGTGATTATTTCCCATTTACAAATTTGAAGAAAAAATTAAGGGGGCTAATATTTTCAAATGACAATGAGGTACTGTTCGCTGTAGAAGAATATTTTGAAGAACAAGAAAAATCATTTTATTTTGATGGTTTGTACAAATTAATTGACAGGTGTAATAAGTGCATAAGCGTGAGTGGTAATTATATTGAAAAATAAAAATACGGTTATTTATATATATATATATATATATATATATATATATATATATATATATATAACTGAGGGTGGGGCTGCATAGTATTAAGAAGTTAAGCTAGAAACTCAGCGTACTTGTGCTGTGCTGTACTAAATTAAATGTAGCTGATCGGGTTCAAATGAATTTAGAATGGAGAATCCATTATAGAAACTGATATAACCAACATCAACCGTTGCTGTAGAAATTGTTAAGGCAAAAATTTAACGAAATGTGCAGGTTGCTTAAAAATACCTAAATGCCTAAACAAACTCGACGTATTATCATTTCGCGCATTGTTCACATAAAGTTTGGATTATAAAAAAATATCATAGATTTACACTAATATTGTAAATAATTTCATTAAATATAACAATAGTCACCCACAACGATAAAATTTTATCACCCGACAATCATGTTTCTTATTTTTACATTCCTATACAAAGTAAAGATATAGTGTTAGTGAATCTTTCACATTGAATTCACTTATTGCCCGACAAGCAATCCAAAATAGCCTATATCGTAAATAATTAAATCAAGCAGATTTGAAAAGGTAAAGTAATTTGCTGGACAAATATACAGTCGATATACAAAAATACAATCAATGGAATAAAGTTACAAAAATAATAAAAATGTTCGATACTAAATTTTAATCAATTTTCCCAAGCACTCACTCATAGTAAATTACACGAATTACACGAATTGCATCAGCTCTTACCAAATTTTCGTGCGTTTTACCATGTGAGTAATTGGTAAAATTTAATTTACAATAATTTGTAAATAATAATACAAATTAAAAATCTCGTCACAAATTTTACTCGACCTTTACCAGCACTCACATAGTAAAACACACGGAAAACTATCATTAAACGATTTTTCGTGTGTTTTACTATGTTGGCAAAACGTTAAAAATGGTTAAAAATTGATAAACTAATTGGACAGTAGAGTTTAAGTTTATAGAATTGTGAAATGAAGAATATTGGGCAACAAAATGTACAGTTTGATCGGGTCTGAGGTTCTTCTATTTTTAAAAAATATATTTTGAATCTAAAGAATTTAGAATCGAGAAATTGTTAAATTTCGGATCTGGCTAATATAGAATTAGCAAAAAAGGTTAAATTGTCAATTTAACTTTAGCAGGGAATGAAATTCTAAAAATTTTGATTGTCTTAAAATTTAATGTTTAATTGAAATGTTAGAAAGGTCAAAACAATAATTTTAAATTTTTTTCATTCCATTCTAAATCTCTGAAATTTCCAAAATTTCCAATTTATAATTTTTAACAGTTTTTGGATTACGAAATTTTTAATTAATATCAAAATATAAATTACTTATTCGATTTTCGAAAAAGGTTGACAAAATTGTGAAGAAATAGAAATTTCAAAGTTAAAATAGAGTGTTGCCACAAACAATTCAAAGTGAGGTACTCATCTAGAATTTAACAACGAGAAATTATTAAATTTCGAATTTGTGAAAAAAGAACTGTGAAATAAACAATGCACCTTATGAACACTTTAGGTGTATAAAATGTTGATGTTAAAATGAAGAATTTCCTCTAAAAATTATAATCTATCTTAGCTTTAGAATATTAAATGAAAAAAAATTAATTTTAAGCTTGAAAAATTTTTAAATTCTATATTTTATATTTCAACGGTTTAAGATGCCAAATTATTTTAAAATGTAATTATCATTATGAGTTTAAAAAAATTAATTATAAAATTTAAAAAAAAATTGATAACATAACGAAATTCAAAAATTTACGTAATTAAAACATTCTTCAAATTTAAAGTTTAGTTTGGATGTCAGTTTACATATCAAAATTTAAATAACTTAAAATTGTCTAGTTTTGAGCCAAAACCCTTAATTTTTTATTTGAATTTGGTTCTATTTTTAATTTTAAAAATATTTAAGCTATTTTCTTCTAAATTTCAAATTAAATTTTAAAATTCAAAATTATTAAATGTTAAGTAAAATTTTTTAATTTATTCAAAAAAATTAAATTCGAAATTCTAAAATATTTCTTGCGGCTTCAGAAATTTTTTGTAAATAATTTTTTGAACTAAATCTTCCATCCAGCATAGCAAGATTTCAAATTTTGGAATGTATTATTTATTAATTTATATTTATTAGGATTAAAATTCTAAATTTTTACATTATTCTTATTTTGTTAACTTTAAGTTATCCGAAAAAAGATAGTTAATTTTTTTTTAAATCGTCCCGTGTGTCGAGTTTGTTTAGGCCATAATTCTAAAACGATAACCTAAATTTAAAATTAAATGTCAAATCCTTTAATATGTTTGGTTTGTCAAATCTATATAGATCCCCTCTATAGTAATTAAATGGACTTTTACTTAAATACAAAACTTAAGATTTAAAAATTTAATTTAAATTTAAACAATTTTTAAATTTTTAAAAACTCATAATTAACAAATTTTTATTCTTTATTGTTCAACTCGTTATTCGTATAATTTCGTACAATTCCTAAAATTCAATTCGTTATATTGAATTTTGAAATTTTTGGATGCACGATGAATTTTGATAAATATTTATAGCTTGATATGCCGAATTTCTTAGTTTATGAAATTTGCGGACATTACTGATACATACTTTTATATAACTTATATACAAATAATACAGTTAATATTTATGCTTGGTCTTACTCCTAACATAGCGATCATTTTATCGGTTCGATTTCTAATTGATAAAATATCGTGCTAAAGTTAATATAATAACGATTTTTTGATCAGTTTATAGGACCCGAGATCAGTTGAAGGATTGATTTGGCTCAAAATCAGAGAATGCATTTATAACGAATGAAATAATTGCATGTAGGAGTGCATCCACTTCAAAAATTGTTCGTTGCTTGGTTGAAACGTTTTTAAATATTTAAATTTTGCGAAACATACTCTTTTGCGTTCGAAAATATCTGATCAGCCTAGTTGAAACACCCTTTCAATTGTTTCACAAATTGTGTCTAGTAACCAGTTGTATACAGATACTCTTTAATCGTTATCCCGTTAGTATCTATAAACAATATTGAGGATTTATGTTTTATGTTATTATTTAATTCAGTTTAATTAAAATTGACAGATCCAGAAACATATAATTATGCATGATTTGGTGACATGTCATAAGACAAAAAGTGTTTCGATATTTTGAAACCAAAATGGAATAGAAGGTTTGCCTATTAATATTTGGGAATTCACCTAACGATCGATTGCCTACGAGGTTATAACAACAAAGATTCAACTGATAGAAAAGGTGATTACGGAATGGTGCCGATCTCCAGAGTTATTATACTGCCAAAGGCTCAGTTACAAAATATTGAATTTTTAAGTTTGTATATTTTTAATTTTTATTAAAAATTGAATTACAAATAATATATTTCTTTACAAAACTATAAAATTGTTTTCATTGGACCAGTAATTCATTATTGCTGAATTTATATCAGTACGTCCCTAATAATATCACCACTCACTGTATATATATATATATATATATATATATATATATATATATATATATATATATATATATATATATATATATATATATATATATATATATATATATATATATATATATATATATATATATATATATATATATATATAAATATATATATATATATAAATATATATATATATATATATATATATATATATATATATATATAATTTATATATATATATATATATATATATATATATATATATATATATATATATATATATATATATATATATATATATATATATATATATATATATATATGTATATATATAAAATATTTTAAAAAAATGACATCTTTTATGTACTACTTACAAATTTTCCCTGCTACAAGTGACCATTTTGTTAAATTTTGTATTTATTTATATATATTATGTTTTCCCTAATTTTCACTGTTTTAAACTATACCGAAAATAATGTCATCTAAACTATTTTATTTTTATTGAGTTTTACTGCTTTTCTTCTTTTTTTTTGTTCTATTTAGATGCAGTCACTGAAAATACTGAAAAATATATGATCAGTATTTCTCCAACAAATACATCAGCCACGTACGCATCCACTACACTTAAAATATAAAATATTTATAAATATTTTTACTCGATTCACTAAATTATTTTATAAAACAACAAAACACACATTCGATATCCGATTTTCGAAAAACTGATTTTTGTAATAGAGAAAATCCAGGAAAATTGATTTTAATATTTATAATCCAAATTTATGTCACAATTTAAGAGTTTAGCTCGGAAAATTTTAATTTTTCTAAAATATAAAACTTATATCTAATGTGAAAAATACACTAAAACAGAGAAACTTTTAAAAATGTATACGATCGTGGCCCGAATTGAATCTAAAATTAAATAAATTCAAGGTGTTAGTGTTTATTTTCGGAAAATTTCATTATCTGTACATACATTTTTATAGATCCATCGATTGTAAGAATGAATTATTACATTTCGCTACGTGTTAGTAGATCGCGCGGAAACATGTGCGATGTTGAAAATATTCTTTATTATGAAAATATTAAGTCTTTTTCATATATTAGTATATACACATTATATATTGATCGCGAAAACGGTTTTTATACTATTTTCTCATAAATCACTCACTATACATATTGATAGTAATTTTTACGGTATTCGATCCAACCCCAAATAAATACTCCGACTCAGGTGTATAGTTTTTGTTGTTTTTGTAAATATTATTATTGGCGAGTTAGATTATTATCGTTAAAAATGTAATAAATTATTATATCCGGGAAACGAACGAATTCGTAACTATAATAATTAAAACATTGCTATTGTAGTACTTCTTTTAGAGAAAAGCAACATGGTAAAATAAGAAAATAATCTTAGCCGTGTATAAGAACCCTTTCAAGTTCAGTACATACCTGCGGGAGTGAGTCAGTAAATTTTTTAAGTAAGAAAATTTTCAACTGGATTGTGGTGAAAGAGGAGGAGCTTATATTGATATGGCGTAATTTAATTGATAGAGAATGAATTGTGCTGATTTTCTCGACTCACTCCCGCAGGTATGTACTGAGCTTCAACCTACACACTCGGGACAATTCGTTAGGAATGATTAATGCTTTTCAAATAAATGCGTTTTGACAGTCGAGCGAATATCAAATGGGGAGGAATTCACTGCCGTAACCAACCAGCATATCTATATACGTAAAAAGTCGAAGGGAATTAGGGCTACATTGGAACAACGATGATATCACATCGAATCTTAACCGCCAGTAAAGGACATAATCCAGCCATGCCTTATGTGAAATGGCGGCACTATTACAATATGTATAGTATTTATACTTTATCGCCCCATCCACTTAAAATTTTAGTATAAAGCCAAGTGCGATTGGATGCATGACTTTCGTCATTTAAGTACACCCGATGTTGTTCCTTTACAGTGAGATTTAGGCCAACAAAATTTTATAGGAAATGAAAGTAGTTTACCACTCCATAAAATAGAGATACATAAATGTGAACATCCAAAACAAGTTCACACAAGAAAATGTATTTCAAATTCATAGAAAATAACCGAGAATAGACACAATACGCATAGTTCTATACGTCTAAACACAACAGGTGAAATTCATTTCAGCTCCGGAAATGTATGATATATATATCTGGAATGTATGTATGATGTATATATCTGGAAAATAGCGCGCCTGGTTCTGCTAAAAACAAACGGAAAACCGGATGGTGTACCTACATCGTACAGACCACTTTGTCTGCTAGATACTTTCGGAAAACTCTTCGAACATTTGTTGTTACACAGACTGGCAAACGAAGTTGATAGAGCCGGCGGACTTGCTAATAATCAATTCGGATTTCGAGCAGGGCGCTCCACAACAGACGCTATAGCGGCAGTTATGAAGCTTGTAGACGCAGCCGCTGAGGGTACACAATATACGCGGCGCATCCCAGTAGTAATTACACTAGATATAAGAAATGCATTTAACAGCGCATCCTGGGAGTTAATTCTAAAAGGACTAAATAACTTCAAAGTTGGCCCATATCTGACGAAGGTACTTCAAAGCTACCTGAGTGAGCGACGAATTATTGTGGAAGCTGGAGGTACAGCAACCCAAATGGAGGTTACGAGTGGAGTTCCCCAAGGATCTATCCTAGGACCTATGCTTTGGAACATCTTGTACGATGGCATCCTTCGAATTCAGCTACCCGAAGATGCCAATTTGGTGGGGTACGCGGATGATTTAGCACATGTTGTCTCTGGCAGACACGAGCAACAACTAGTTGAACGAGTGGAAGCGGGAGTAGAGGTGATTTCCAGGTGGCTTCGTATTCATCGGATGCAATTGGCTCCAGAAAAAACTGAAGCGGTTGTAATGGCAGGCCGAAGACTGCTCCAATCGATCTCCTTCAAAATGGAAGGAGTTAAAGTAACACCGACAACCCACATCAAGTACCTGGGTGTATGGCTAGACTACCGTCGCGGCTTTCAAGAGCATGTAAGGCAAATTGCGACAAAGGCGACCCGGACAACAAAAGGGCTCATCGGATTGATGACAAATGCAAGCACCGGAAAAACGAAACTGCTCTCATCGGTTGTTTTATCCGCAATACTTTACGGAGCACCCATCTGGATACGAGCTTTAGATATTGCAAGTTCGAACGCGTACAACGTACTCTGGCACTGCGTATATGTAGTGCTTACAGAACGGTAGGAAAGGAAGCAGCTTTCGTGCTAGCAAACATGCCACCGGCCACTTTAATGGCGAAATGTAGACTAGCGGTTCTTCAGGGAACACCAAGCGTTGAGGCCAAAGAGGAATTAATGCAAAAATGGCAGGCACGTTGGGAGAGTGCCGACACTGGATCATGGACCAGAGAGCTCATTCCGAGTCTAAGTGAATGGGTGAATCGTAAGCATGGGGAGACGAACTTTCATCTGACACAGTTCCTGACAGGTCACGGCTGCTTCAATAGCTATCTGTACCGAATGCATATTAAGGATACTCCTAACTGCGCATACTGTGAAGAGGACGACACACCAGAGCATACGATATTGTACTGTGCAAGGTGGAAAGAAACGAGGAAGTAGTGTACCGATACTGTAGGAGAGATGACACCACGGAATATTATCTCGAAGATGGTAGAGGAGGAGAATAGTTGGTACGCTATAAGCAAAATGATTACGGTAATATTGACCATAAAAATGAGGGAAGAAGCGAGCACAACGACTTGAACAAACAAGGAGACAATAGACATCCAGCGGTCGAAGTAATGCAAACTTTGTGGTACCGAGCGCTGCGAGGAGCTGAGGTAGGGGGTTTTTTAGTCGGTAAGAGTCCGGCACAACGTCCATGAGGGCTACTGGGGGAATAAAAAATAAAAAAATAAAAAAAAAATAAAAATATATATATATATATATATATATATATGTATATATATATATATATATATATATATATATATATATATATATATATATATATATATATATAAATATATATATATATATATATACATATATATATATATATATATATATATATATATATATATATATATATTTATTTATATATATATATATATATATATATATATATATATATATATATATATATATATATATATATATATATATATATATATATATATATATATATATATATATGTATATATATATATATGTATATATATATATACACATATATTTCTATATATATATATATATATATATATATATATATATATATATATATATATATATATATATATATATATATATTAATCTTGGATTTCTTCTTGGGCCGCAGGTAAAGAAGGCTGTGTCATCTTCCAGTAGAGCAATAATATTGCTTATAGCGAAGTGCAACAACGTCTTAAATCGCGAAGAAAAATAAGGCTGCTTTTGGTGCCAGCTAAGCCGATTTGTATACGGAAGAAGCAAGAATGGTGGAACGCCGAAAGTAGAACAACTCAGCAATGAGCGCAATTCACATATTTTTTTAAAGGAATTACCGGATTGCACCATACTTTCAGGCCTGGGTCAACTTGGGTAGTACTCGACGTAAGGAATGGACACTTTACTCCCCTGCGAAGCGAAGTTATGCCTGATGAATCGCGACATCTTCAAAAAGGGAGACCACTTGAAGTGTTGGAATTACCGTGGTATAGCATACAAATTACTGTGCTATATTATGTTGGATTCTAGCCATCACTCCTCTGGCGGAGGGCTTGGTTAGTAGTTATCAAAGAGGATTTCGTCCGAATCGATCAGTCACTGATCAAGTCTTTTGGCTGCGGATGATTCTATCTAAATATTATGAGCCATCCATCCCTGTACATCAGGTGATTTCCGGCAGGCCTGTAACTCGATCAATCGGGTCTGATCAACCGTGCAATACCTATAGGAATGCAATCAAATTTAGTACAGTTGTGTAGAATGACAGTGATGCAGTCTCAATGCTGTGTTAAAGTTGAGAACAGGATATCGAAAAATTTTGCAGTTAACTCGAGTGTTCGGAAATGAACTGGTATAAGGACAATGGCGCATAAGAGCGGTCACTACACGTTTGAGGAAATGAAGAATGAATGGATCACCTCAGCGCAACATCTTATATCGCCAGTCCAATCAGGTGCTCGAAAATGACATATTCGTGGTTGGACTGAATAGCAACGGAGTAAAGGAAATACATGATCCACTTGCTTCTGTTGGACTTCAGATTAATGCGTCCAAAATAAAATACATGAACTCTGGTATAGGGACAATGGCGCACAAGAGCGGTCACTACACGTTTGGGGAAATGAAGAGGTTCAAATATCCTACACTAGCTTTCTAATTCAAATGCCATGGCTGGCTTTATAATGCTATAAAAATAATAATAAGTTTTTAAAGGCCATTACTGGCTCCTTACTGAGTCAACAATTTGGTTTCCAACGGTTTCGAACCTGAACTTATTCTTCATAATGTCTTAGAGAATCTGAAGAGGCCAAATCGTCCTCTACACCGTGGAGCCATCGTCGCCTGCAACGACCTCTGCGCCTGCCATATGGTGGCTCTTCTTTCAGAAATCAAAAGTACGTACCATACGGTGGTTCTTCTTTCAGAGATTTTTCAGAACGTGTTGTCACCCTGTACAGTGACATGGAAGATGGGTCGGCCCATGAGTTCTACATGCCAACATAATGGTGGAACGCCGAAAGTAGAACAACTCAGCAATGAGCGCAATTCACATATTTTTTTAAAGGAATTACCGGATTGCACCATACTTTCAGGCCTGGGTCAACTTGGGTAGTACTCGACGTAAGGAATGGACACTTTACTCCCCTGCGAAGCGAAGTTATGCCTGATGAATCGCGACATCTTCAAAAAGGGAGACCACTTGAAGTGTTGGAATTACCGTGGTATAGCATACAAATTACTGTGCTATATTATGTTGGATTCTAGCCATCACTCCTCTGGCGGAGGGCTTGGTTAGTAGTTATCAAAGAGGATTTCGTCCGAATCGATCAGTCACTGATCAAGTCTTTTGGCTGCGGATGATTCTATCTAAATATTATGAGCCATCCATCCCTGTACATCAGGTGATTTCCGGCAGGCCTGTAACTAGATCAATCGGGTCTGATCAACCGTGCAATACCTATAGGAATGCAATCAAATTTAGTACAGTTGTGTAGAATGACAGTGATGCAGTCTCAATGCTGTGTTAAAGTTGAGAACAGGATATCGAAAAATTTTGCAGTTAACTCGAGTGTTCGGAAATGAACTGGTATAAGGACAATGGCGCATAAGAGCGGTCACTACACGTTTGAGGAAATGAAGAATGAATGGATCACCTCAGCGCAACATCTTATATCGCCAGTCCAATCAGGTGCTCGAAAATGACATATTCGTGGTTGGACTGAATAGCAACGGAGTAAAGGAAATACATGATCCACTTGCTTCTGTTGGACTTCAGATTAATGCGTCCAAAATAAAATACATGAACTCTGGTATAGGGACAATGGCGCACAAGAGCGGTCACTACACGTTTGGGGAAATGAAGAGGTTCAAATATCCTACACTAGCTTTCTAATTCAAATGCCATGGCTGGCTTTATAATGCTATAAAAATAATAATAAGTTTTTAAAGGCCATTACTGGCTCCTTACTGAGTCAACAATTTGGTTTCCAACGGTTTCGAACCTGAACTTATTCTTCATAATGTCTTAGAGAATCTGAAGAGGCCAAATCGTCCTCTACACCGTGGAGCCATCGTCGCCTGCAACGACCTCTGCGCCTGCCATATGGTGGCTCTTCTTTCAGAAATCAAAAGTACGTACCATACGGTGGTTCTTCTTTCAGAGATTTTTCAGAACGTGTTGTCACCCTGTACAGTGACATGGAAGATGGGTCGGCCCATGAGTTCTACATGCCAACATAGCGTCATAGGTGTTTTCATTTTAATCACCGATCGTCATCGAAAGATGAAAAATCCCTTTTGCATCCCGCCTCTGTTGGGATTCGAATCCGGTACCTCCCGATCCGAACGTCGCAGCTTTTAACCACTGCGCTGTTTGCTTTCTCAACTTTAACATAGCATTGAAATTGCGTCACGGTCATTCTACACGATCGTACCAATTTGGTTAGCATTCCTAGGTATTCCAACAAGGCAGACCACATACTCTTTCGATTGATCGAGTCATAGGACTGCCGGAAATCCAGGAATACCTGATGTACGGGAATGGACGTATCATAATATTTAGATAGAATCATCCGCAGCGAGAAACCCTGATCAGTGATTGATCGATTCGGACGAAATCCTCCTTGATAGTCACCAATAAGGCCCTCCGCTATAGGGCTGACTCTATCCAATATAATGTAGGACATTAATTTGTATGTTATGCAAAGTAGAGATTACCGCGATAATTGTCACACTTCAAGCGGTTTACCATCTTGAAGATAGGGCACATCGCCGCCACTTTCCATTCATCAGGCATAACTTCTGTTCAGGTGATACTAATTGAATATGGTAGAAAATAAGTTCCACAAAGTATCCCCTCTGCATTTAGCAATTATTGAACTGCATTTAGCAATTATTGTAAAACCTCGGCCTTCCACCATTATCGTTTCTTCCGTCTACATATCCGCTTAGCTGCTCCTGGCAAGAGCAGCCTTGTTTTTCCTCGCGATTGTGAGACATTGTTGCACTTCACTATGGAGCACTTGTCATCAAACCAATCATTCTTGTGTTCGAGTTTCTAAAAATGCTATACACTTCTCATAAAGTATCAGACACCAATTTCTTATTTTCTTCATTATCTGAAGTAAAGATATAATTTCTAATTTGTCTGGAACAGATGTACTAGTAGATTTTCTATTGGAATCTATCTACTGGTGAATTTCCAACAAATCAGAAAAAGGTTATTAGTATTCCTCTTTTCAAAAAGCGTAATCGCCAAGAAATATCAAACTACTGACCAATATCGGTACTTTCAACATTTTCAAAAATATTTTAGAAAGCCTTTAAAACAAAACTATTAGAATTTCTTTGCCCCTGTGGCGACTAAACGGTTGGATCGCTGGGCCGACGACCCGCATCCGTAAAAAAATAAAGTATTTATAAAGTCAACAAAAAGAAAAATGGATACCGCCAAGACAACACCGGACCCCGCTCAAGTACCCGGACACGAGATTTAGGATCGGAACGTGGAACGTGCAATCACTACCGAGCTCTGTACAATATCGAGATCAGAGATCTGATGAAGATCCCCGATATTGTACATGAAGTAAGATCTCAGCGAGTACGCTGGCTCGGGCACGTTCTGCGTGCTGATCCGGAACGAATTGTGCAGCGACCTCTGAAAGGAGAGCCACCATATGGTAGGCGCAGAGGTCGTTGCAGGCGACGATGGCTCCACGGTGTAGAGAACGACTTGGCCTCTTCAGATTGTCTTAGACAGTATGAAGACCATGCTCGGGATCGAAACCGCTGGAGCCAGATTGTTGACTGAGTAAGGGGCCAGTAATGGCCTTTACAACTGTTTTAATTTAATTTAATTAGAATTTCTTAGAAAAAATTAATTTCTTAGTTTAAAACCATGCCAAAAAAAAGTAGGCACTGAAGATGCTTAATTCATTTACTTCCATCTATATAAATAACGGTTTGGATAATAATATGAAAACTGATCTGCTCGTCCCTAGAAAATGATAAGATCACTTTTGCATTGGCTAATAAATAGTATTCTGGAATATGACATTACATCTTGGGGTGATATACATTTAAATAATATTGAAGTAATAATTTTTGAAAGTTCCTAATTATTTTGTCCTGTATACCATATGCTGTTAACTTTTGTTTAACCGTATACAGTATGTATTATGAATAAAATGTAAGAAAATAAATAAACCTAAATCTATATAACATTAATACTTTGAAGTATTCACAGACTGATAAGAAAACCGAATTACATTCAAGGGCAGATTATGGAATGAAACAGTTTAAAATTTAGATATACAATTTTAGCGGAAATACAGATAGAAAACGTCGACAAGACCTTATCCTATCATATCCGAGTTGATTTATTTTATAAAATTTTAATCTTACAATACTAAGTAGATTTGTGCAAATATGGATTTAATGATGATGTTTCCATGTTAATAGTAACGGCAAAAGAGCCCCAAATATAAGAATAAACAGCTCAGAATATTTTAAATTTGACGATCCCGTATGTGGTTTACCACTACTAGTCGAGTGACCATTTGTTTGTTGCTCCAATGCTGAATAATTAACGGAATAGCTGTGATGTGCCTGACTCTGTGTCAATTCAGGTAGTACGTGTACGGTGGCAACATAAAGGAAAGTTCCCGCTGAAAAGAGCATAGCTATCCCGGTTGCATTCATCGAGTTTAATGTTTCTTTTTGTTCTTGGCCAATTCCAAAATACGTTAGCAAAGTTAATAGAGGCGCGGATAATGAAAATATTCCCAAGTGTTTGCGAATCGTTTTCCGATTAATCCCTTCATGGAGTAAAAAACTCACCAGACCAAAAGCGGCCGGAGCTTTATGCAACATTATCGCAAGGAAAACAATTATTTCGACATCATGATGACTGGTTGTTGCAGCAGCACCAAGTGCAATACCATCAGCTGCCGCGTGCACTACAAGTCCAATTGTAGCTGTCATATTTTTATCTGGGCTGATACCTTCAGACCGTCGCGAAGAAATTTGATCGATTAACATCATAAATATAAACCCTAGAGAAATGAAATAATACGTATACATATTTGAGATAGATAAATTCCAAGCGGAAACATTCGAACATACCTAATACTAATGAGAATCCTATTGTGAAGGAATGTTCGTTTTGTGGCTCCTTATGCTCATTATGATTCTCTAAATTTATTTTATTACTATTTGATTGCGAAGAATAAGCTGTGTTACCCGGCGTAATTTCTGTATATAGAGCTCGAATACCTTCCGGAATGATCACAGTTAATGCAGTGCCGACCAGTAATCCAGCACCAAATATCGACACGATTTTTAATTTTTCCTATAATCAAGACAATAAAATTATAATTAAATTATAAGACATACAATGCCTGGTAGTTGCCTGTAAATAAAAAATTTAAGTAATTTAACTGTTACCTCGGATAAGTTCATAATTAAGGGAATGTTTCCAGCTAAATATGAACCTACAAGCATCACAATCACCAGTAAAATTAACATCACGGTTTCATCCATTTTTGATGAGTTAATTAATTTTCGGGCTAAAGATTTAAACTTTTTATGATCATGTCCAATTTTCTATAAAAAAAATCGAAACAAAATTGTTTATCAGCAAAAAAACAAAGACGTTTTTCAAGTACGTGTCGTATTTGTTAATGTTTTGATATTTATTAAATACTAAATGATTTGAAATGTCATTAAATGTGGCTGCATTCAGTAGGGTGAGAAACTTTTCTTTTGTAGGATCCCAATATGCAATGTATATGGTCAATCTGACGATTGAACGATCACAAACTTCACGTAGCGGATAAATTTTGAAGCAAATATGCACGTCGCTAAAGGCTTGTACACGAGTTAGAAAATATTTGCTAGGAAATCATAGCCGATCTCTCTCCCAATCAAATCAACTAAAATGACGAAAAACACGCCCCTTTTTGTCTTCTTTGAGTTGAAATATATTTAACTTTGAGCAAAAAACTCGCAGACGACCAACTTATACCGGGTTTCCATCGTCAATAGTATAATAGTATAATAGTATTATAATATTATACTATCATTCATAGTCGGGTTTCCATCATATAGTGTGAAGTAAGCTGTATAATTATGTTTGAATATTGAAATTTGTCTTTTAATGTTTTATACAAATTTCATTACAATAATCAAATCACAATAACTATGTCTGTAAATCAAAAACGTATAGTTATATCAAAATACCACAAAAAAAACTTCGAACGAATCGAAATTGTAATAAAAAAGTACACTGTCATGAAATATATTGTTAAAAATATAATTTGATACCTACTTTATTTTTGATAGATAGTATACTGAAATATTATAATAAAGTATTATACTACCAACTTCGCGTTTCCATCGTCGTAGTTTAATAGTATAATACTATTAAACTATTATACTATCACGATGGAAACCCGGTATTAATCACACAAAAATTCTCTTAATCACACAAAAATTCTCTCAGAGAGAGATCGGCTATGATTTCCTAGCAAATATTTCCTAACTCGTGTACAAGCCTTAAATGTTTATAATGATCAGTGTGCAATTTTAGAAAAGTGCGGTTTTATACAACCTTATGAATGTGTTATTATTTACTATTACCTCCATACAACCAGAGAAATCATTTAATTTTTCCTAGTCATGTATATTTCATTTTCATTTTTTCCACGGGAGGCGCTTACCCTACTTTTACAATCTTCAATAGGCCGTGATAGTTATTTCAATTAATATCGAAATTATCGCTATTCATAACGGCTTTTTCATAGCAATTTTGGTAATTTACAATAGTGTAAATTACCAAAACTACTATGAAAAGATTGTTTATAGAAATGCTCTTTTCATAGCAGTTTTGGTGATTTACACTATCTGTGAAGCTCCGTGTACTAACCAAGATTTATACAATCTAAACAACGACCCTCCACCTAATCGTGACATCTTCAATGTCGCCACATTATGGAACGGCACTAAAGGTTTTGCTAAAGTAATATATCACGTAAAGTACATATTGACGCTTGTTCCGTGACTCCAGCAGAAACAAAATAAAAACCTGCCATACATATTTTATAATTTTTAAAAAGGAATAGTAATCTTTGGCTCATTTCAATTGTTATGTCAATTGCTTGAATCATTTTATCGTTAAAAATAGGTTTTAATAAATAAATAAAACCTTGTAATAAAAATAACTGCATTTATCAGATACAATCGTTTATCGTCTTCGTAGATTTGACCACATTTTATTAAATATTTTCAACATATTTTCCGTTCATTGTAATTTAATACACACTAAAATGGATTATTTACGTGTATATTTAGTTATTGACGACTGATAATGTCGAATTTCCGCTAGACAATTTTTAGTTGTTCTGTCAGCACTGGCGATCGAATTTTATAGCGTTTAGTTAGTTAATATTTTGGTGGTCTGGTGCGAAGCTGTCTTGGGGGAATCAAGTTGGTACTTGTTGCCAGCTCCGTATCTTGCAGCTTCCACAAGTGTACGTGTTACCTCCCCGTGGTGACCACCGGGCAACTGGTACACCATGTTTTATGTGGTGTACTAGGCGAAAACACAGCGCTAAACAACTGGGCCGGGTTAAGGTGTTAACCGTACCGTGCTGATAACCGACCAGGCTGGGGGCCCAGTCTAAAAACTAGCCCAGTCTCTACCGGTGTATCCGGATACTTGGCGACCTCCGGATCATGCAGCCTTACCTGTGCATTGGGGATCTCTGCACAGGTTTACCTCCTTTCTTCGCTACTCGAGGGACCTATTATGAATATCAAAGATAATAAGGAAAACGAGACCCGTCTTCTTAAAAAACCGGTACCTAGTGCTTTGGAGACATCGGCCTTTAGGCCCGGTCACCAAAGCGCAAAAAGGGGCATAACCATAAATGAGGCTGGCCCCTCGAAGCCAAAGAGCAAAGGCACGAATGCTTGGCCACCTCCGGATCATGCAGCCTTACCTGTGCATTGCGGATCTCTGCACAGGTGGACCTCTTTTCTCCGCTACTCGTGGGACCGATTATGAATATCAAAGATAATAAGGAAACCGAAACCGATCTTCCTAAAAAAAACGATACCTAGTGCTTTGGAGACATCGGCCTTTCGGCCCGGTCACCAAAGCGCAAAAAGGGGCATAACCATAAATGAGGCTGGCCCCTCGAAACCAAAGGGCAAAGGCATGAATGCTGGTCCTCCGCTCAGGAGATACTATCCCTGGACTCGGAGATGTCGAGATCAATGGGGCTACACTGTGCGCTCCAAATGGACGAATAGCCGTCAGAGGAGGAGTCTGACTCAACAGTGGTGGAGGTAAGTACTATCTAATGCTTAAGATCCTTCAAATCAACCTTCACCACTGTAAAGCCGCCTCGGCGGCCCTTCTGCTCAAAATGGAATCTGAGTTCATTGATGTGGTTCTGGTCCAGGAGCCTTGGGTCAGTAGAGACCGGGTGCTGGGCCTCAGAACTTCCAAATATAAAATACTAAATGCGAAAAATGAAGGTAAGATACGTTCCTGCATTCTCGCTAGAAATAATCTGAACATTTTTATACTACTAAATTACAGCAACGCTGATGTAGTGGTGGCTAGCATCGAGATGGGTGAGCAAAATCTCTGGCTATCGGCCTACCTACCATATGAGGAGGAAAATAGGTATTCGTATAAAATGCAGGAGATTGTTCAAGAAAGCGAGGAACACAAATGCTGCTGCAGATTGGGACTGTTATAAGGAGGTCCTTAAAACCTACAAGTAAGAGCTAAGAGCAGCCAAAACGAGGGCCTGGAGGCACTACTGTGGCAACATACAGGAGACCTCGGATGCTACTAGGCTACGCAAAGTACTATGTTCCAGTCCTTCCATCCCGAGTTATCTACAACGACCGGATGGTTCATGGACTACGTGTAGTGAGGAATCCCTGGAACTGTTACTAGAAACGGATTTCCCGGAGTGCTCGGTGCTAGCTCCGGAGAGACCCATGATAAATAGTGGTGTAGACTCCGTAAGTCATGTAGGGGTGCAGACTCCGTAAGTCATATAGTCATACAAGTCGGCAGGACCCGATGGCATTATCCCTGCGGATATCCAGCGAACTATTGACTTAACCCTACCCTGGCTGGAAGTTATCTTCAAAGGCAGCCTAGAACTCTGTCACATTCCTAGCAAATGGACTGAAGTAAAAGTTATATTTATACCTAAGGCGGGAAAAAGCTCTCACTGCTATCCCAAAGAGTTTAGGCCAATAAGCTTATCATCTTTTCTGTTAAAATCACTGGAAAGACAAATAGCGGCTTACATTAGAGGCTCAATCAAGCCGGGTGAGCTGTCGGGATCTCAACACGCATACTGTAAGGGACGATCGGTGGAAACAGCTCTCCACTCCCTTATAGGTCCGATTGAGAAATCACTTGAATATAAGGAATATTCAATGGTTACCTTCTTGGATATAGAACGGGCCTTTAGCAACATCAGACCGGGGGCAATCACTCGGGCCCTTGCGTGTCTGGGGGTAGGCGGGTCACTCAGAGGCTGAATAGATCAAATGCTTAGAGGCAGGATCGTGACAGCTTATCTGGGTGGGACGTCTGCCGGCAGATACGTGAGCAGAGGGACACCTCAAGGTGGGGTTCTATCCCCCCTTCTTTGGAACTTGGTCATAAATGACCTGTTACTAAACCTGGAAGGGCAAAGCTTCAAGTTGGTTGCTTACGCGGATGACGTTGCTATTGCGGTCTTCGGTAAATATCCTAGTACGCTGAGTGAGCGCATGCAGTGCGCGCTTGGCTACCTACCAGATGAGTTGCCCCGCAAGGGTACAGCACGCCTAATAACCCAAAGCAGGCGGGATATAAAGATACCGCTTGCTTCATGTAAAGAAGCCATAAAAGAAACGAACGTCAGATGGTCTAACGCCAGTTCGTGTGTAATAACCTGGCAGATCTGGCCTGGACTTGACCAGTCCAGATCGGGCCAACTGATATCGCTTCGACGGCACCATATTGGTATGGTCGTGGGAGCTATAACGGGATATTGTCTCATTGGGATACATGCGAGCGGACTGGGTGTCCCAGCCCACGATTTCTGCCGCAGCTGTGGTGATGAGGAGGCGGAGGAAAATGTGTTCCATCTGCTCTGCACCTGTCCTAGTCTAGCGTACAGCAGAACAAAATTTATGGGAACTTCCCCTTTGAACGACCTCACGGATCTTAGTAAGATCGAGATCCGGAACTTTCAACGTTTCTTGGTAAGCTCAGGACGGTTTAGCGAGTGAAGAGGAGGAAACTCGAATGTGGTACAGCTACGGACAAATTTTGTGTCTATGCTAGTCCTTTAGGACGGCCACCCTTACCTAACCTAACCTAACCTAACCTAGTTAATATTTTTCCAATAGATTACTCAATTCCAACTTTGGCAGTTGTCAATTGGAATGAACAATCACAAATTTAACGTAGCGGATAAATGTTGAATCGAATGTACACGCAGTTTAACGGTTTCTGTTTAGAATGAAATTAACAAACCATTGCGAAATTTTAACAAAGTGCAGCAGTACTTGATCGGCTTGTAAAGTTTTCAGCTTCTGTTGGACTCCGATCAATGACTCCGATCAGCGCTGACAGACAGAGGGAAGAATCATGCATGTGATTTACAGCCCGAAACGCGAAGTAGATGGTATCGAGTTCTGTAATCGAGATCAGGGATCTGATGAAGGTCCCCGATATTGTACATGAAGTAAGATCTCAGTGAGTACGCTGGCTCAGTCACGTTCTGCATGCTGATCTAGAATGAATTTAGCAGTGGTCTCTAAAAGAAGAGCCACTCTATGGTAGGCGCAGAGGTCGTTGCAGAGATTTTCTTCAGATTGTCTAAGACATTATGAAGACCAAGGCTCAGGATCGAAACCGTTGGAACCAAATTGTTGATTCAGTAAGGAGTTCGAAATGGCCTTTTAAAATTCTATTATTATGACTATTTCTGTTACGACATTTATTACAAATACAGTGTTCTATTTTTTGCTGGATATATTTTCTATTTGCACAAATATTTTCATTTATTTTCGCCTAAATGAATTTATTATTATAATATATACTGTGCATTCATTCATGTGAAAAAAGCAACAACCGATTATTTATGTATATAGCGGAAAAATTATGAAACGTACATATAAGCAGTTTAACGTTCATGATTTATTTTTAAAATTCAAAATAAACAGATCCATGAGTAATTTTAACAAAGCTCAATTAAGCATTAAACACAATTACTGAAAATGTTAGTCATTTAATATTTTTTCCGTATTCATTACCGATTTGTTTGTCATGGTCATGCTTGTATATTTTGTTTTTAATATTTCCAAGAGAGTCGGTTTCTGTACTTTTGCAATCGTCAATTGTCTGCCGGGTATATATAATGTGAAGATCGTGCGATTTCACATTACGTACGTTATGTTAACAAATTTTTACATTCCAAACAGTTGGTAGTTCTGCGATATATTTATTATTTTTAGAGTAGTCAAAACCAAAAGAGAATAAAAAAAGAAAAGGCGACGCGTTTCTATATGGAACGATATTTACAATTATTTTAAGAATATTTAAAAATTTAAATTAATAAAAATATCTTAAAATAAAATAAGTGGATAATTTATATTAAAATATTAGGATTCAATTATTGTTTATGTTATTATTGAATAGATAAAGTGTGTAGTGAGAGAGCCGAAATATTTTTTTGTATGAACAAAATTTCGCTTCAAATCGAATCGAAGTTAATGTGATTTTTTTTTATTATTAATAGTTATTCTATGTGTTAAACTACCAAATTAATGAATATTTAAAATTCAATTTGAGGTTTTAAAATAGTTTTGCCGGTTCGTAAGTTTTTTTTATATAACCCCACACAATTTTTATAAATTACGGTGTTTCGAATTGGTAGAGTTTTGGTAGTGGCAAGATGAAGTGACATTAGAGCAGTTTGTTTAGGTTTTATGTTTTTTGGTTATATATATATATATATATATATATATATATATATATATATATATATATATATATATATATATATATATATATATATATATATATATATATATATATATATATATATATATATATATATATATATATATATATATATATATATATATATATATATATATATATATATATATATATATATATATATATATATATATATATATATATATATATATATATATATATATATATATATATATATATATATATATATATATATATATATATATATATATATATATATATATATATATACATATATCTATATATATTATTTATATTTATATATAATATATATATATATATATATAATATATTTTTTATTGAAAAAAAAATCAGTAAAATAAAATTTCGGTTTTTCCATAAAATACTTATATTTACAAAAACGGAAAAAAATAACAATAAAAAGGTTAATGCTAGTGTAGAATGTTGCAACAATGGCGGGTGCGGTATTGAAATGGAAACGAGTACTAAATCCAACTGGACCACAACCACGACCGAGACATGGACATCGTGCCATTAATATTAAAGAATTGATGGTAGTGTTTGGTGGAGGCAATGAAGGAATTGTTGATGAATTACATGTTTTTAATGCAGGCACGTATTTTTATTTTTATTTTATAAATGTATTGGCGTCATTAACCAAAAAAAAAAAATGGCGATGCTTGTCGCCACCATCGTTTTTTATACCGCCATATTATCATATACAGATACATTATGTGCACAAAAGATAAAACTATCATTTATTTATTTTTTTTATTTAGCCACTAGTCAATGGTATGTTCCTGTTACTAAAGGAGAGGTGCCACCGGGGTGCGCTGCCTACGGCTTTGTAGTAGACGGCACAAGAATATTTGTTTTTGGTGGTATGGTAGAATATGGTAAATATTCTAATGAATTATATGAATTACAAGCCACTAAGTGGGAATGGCGTAAATTAAAACCAAAATCACCCGAAACTGGAGTGCCGCCATGTCCGCGGTTAGGGCACAGTTTTACAATGGTTGGCGATAAAATTTATTTATTTGGTGGCCTGGCGAACGAAAGCGATGATCCAAAGAATAACATTCCTAAATATCTAAACGATTTGTATACACTGGATATACGTGGAACTGTTCCAACATGGGAAATTCCGCTCACTTTTGGAGATAGTCCACCGCCGCGAGAATCTCACACTGGTGTCGCGTATATTGATAAAAAAACAAAAAAATCAAAGCTTGTTATATACGGTGGGATGTCTGGGTGTCGTTTAGGAGATCTATGGCTACTTGATACGGATACCATGATGTGGTGTCGTCCTGAAACAAAGGGTATTGCACCATTACCGAGATCTCTACATACCGCGACGTTAATTGGTCACCGAATGTATGTATTTGGTGGTTGGGTTCCACTAGCTATGGACGATCTTAAAGGGAATACACTTGAAAAGGAATGGAAATGTACAAACACACTTGCTTGTTTGAATCTCGGTAAGTTACAAAATCATCTTAGATTCTTATTAGATAAAAGCTTAAACATCGATTTATTTTGTATAGAAAAAATGGCCTGGGAAGAAATACAATTGGATGGTGCAGAAGAACACATCCCTAGAGCAAGAGCCGGTCACTGTTCGGTCGGAATACATAGTCGATTGTATGTATGGTCCGGTAGGGATGGCTATCGTAAAGCCTGGAACAACCAGGTTAGGGTGAGAGCCGATTATAGATAAGTTTCCGGAATGAGATCTCTTAACAAAAGTTATTAGTAGCCGATATATCATTTGTTCTGCCAATTAGGAGCGCAAAATTTAAAATTAAAACCCCGTCTAATTTGAACTCAGCGCTCTTTTTGCAGGGCGTGTGTATTAACATAGTCCACTAACTTGTCTTCCACGCTCACGCTCCTCTCGTTTATGGTTAATGAATAAAATAATGATCTCTAATGTACGTAACCCTAGGGATTCAGTAAAATTTCAATGTTACTTTAACCTTGAGTGGAATATTGAAGTCTGTTCATCAATCCTCTCAATAAATATAAAGCATGCGTACATACAAAAAATACGGTAGCAGGGTAACTTTGCTTGATGATTTATTTTTATTTAGTCTTGCACACCACATTTGTTGGGTAAACGACAGATTTTCATTTTGAGATCTCTGATAAAATATCAAACGCTAATCATATAAATTCCAATCTCATTTCTAACGATACATCTTGGTGAGTGGAAACTTAGGCAATTCAAACGACACTCATTTGTTAGGAAGAATTACGAATAATGTCTTCCGTAACGTTAAATTATATTTTTGAAAGCTTTCTCCAAAATTACTAGTTTACTAATATGTGTAAGTTGTGTTATAATTAAAATATGGTAAAGCAACGTGATATAGTCAAAAAATAAAGTAGTTTGGTTAATTGTTTTTAGTAATTTATTTGGGAAGAATGAATGCCTTGCTTTGTAGATTTATAGTGGTATTATTTTTTGTTTGCATTTCTCTATTCTTGGATTACTTTTCTATTTAATCATTAAGTGTTTTATTTGTGTATAAATATAAGGGGAATTAATTTATTAATATATTTACAACGTTACCTATTTTGTATAAAGGTTTGTTGTAAAGATTTATGGTATTTGGAAGTTGAACCACCAGGACCTGCATCTCGAGTTGCATTGGTGCGTGCATCAACCCATTCTTTAGAATTGAACTGGTTGGCCACACCTACAGCTCAAGTTTATTTGTTAGAAGTGCAACGTATTGAACCACCTCCTACACCACCAGCTATACAGGCGGCGGTACCGGCACCAACAACACCTGTATCTACTGTATCACCGATTATACCAATCGTGGCATCTGAACCATCAAATGCTGCGATATCAATTTCGACGCCACCGCTATCATCACCTCCGGTTCAAAAAATGCATCCGAGATTTATACTTGCAAATTCAGATAATAAAATATTTCGTAAGTACAGCAAAATATTTCAATCTAACTAATTAAACAAATTTTAATTAAATAATTTATTTAGCAATTAATGATGCGAGCACCACATCGATTAGTAAGCCAACCACAATTACCGGATCTCCGAATCAATCCGGGCGTAATATAATTATAAAACCGAAACAAGTACAATCCAAAACTGTTACAATTGCGAAGGTGGTATCAAGTAATAGTCCGGCATCGGTAGTTCAAACGCAAACGGTTATGACTCCAGCTATTTCGCCCATTGCACCCACGGGCCAAACTTTCACAAATACAACTATCGGGACTAATCCAATGGTTACGACGTATCAAACGGTTCCAACTGGTACACAGATCACACCCAATCAAATTAAATCAACTATCTTGAATACTGGAACTGGGCCACAAACTATGCGTGTTGTAACCGCGGCACCGAACGTAAATCAACCGATTCGATTTATATCGAGTGGACAAGCAGTTCGTTTAGCGAATGCATCACAAACAAAATTCCGATCAAATATAGTACGCCATCCAACCGTAACGGGACAAGGTATTTCTGGTACCACAACAACCGCCACTTTGGGTGGTAAACAAATTATCATCCAAAAACCGTTAAATATTGTACCGAACATGGGAAATCAATCACAAGTTGTGACGCTGGTGAAAACTAGCCAGGGAGTTGTTTTACAAAAGCCTAGTAGCACAACGACAATAAATTCAGGAGCGCATATGAGCGGACAACAGAATACAATTACATCGGTTAGTGGTCCGAATAAACCTGTCGTTGGAAATATTGTTAAGCTTATGTCGCCCCAATCGGTCGGAAATAATAAATTAGTAATGAAAAACAGTAATATGGTGCAGGTAGCTAAGGTAGGGCCGGATGGTAAACAAACGTATGTCATAACAAATAAACAAGGTAATCCACAAATACGTCCTAATCAAATAATCGTGGTTACAAGTGGATCACAACTACGTACAGTACCATCATCGGCGACAGTCTCCTCGACCAGTAATTTAGTATCATTGGTGTCTTCTGCGTCGTTAACACCACAAACTCATGCCACTATCGTATCATCGACAAGCGGCACAAATCAAGGAGTTAAAATGATTCGTGGCGGTAAACCTATAACATTTTCGGTTCCAGTCGGTCTTCAAGGGAATAAAACTGGGAATCCACAAATAATACATGTTCCGCAAAAAGCATTAACTATTGGTGGAAAATCGGTAACCGTACAACTTGCACCGGGTGGGGTACAAAAAACAGTTACTATTGTATCCTCAGCGGCTGTACAAAAACAACTACAGTCACAGCAGAGTGGTGTAAGTGAACAAAAACTTGTTATGATGCCTTCTAAAACGACCACAGCCACGATACAACAGCGTTTTACGACGAGTATACAACAGGCACATTCAAGTCAAACCACAAGTACTGGTATATCGAGCAATGTTGATGAACCTGCGACTACAGATGCTGGACTCGCTGCTTTAGCTGTAGAGGCAGGACTCATTGAGATGACTCAAAATATTGGGAGCCAGGATATTAATATGGTCGATCCACAAATCGATCAGATGGATGGTGTCGATGATAAAATCATAAAATTAGGACTTTACGGTGGTTCCCCGATTACAACCACACAAACAATGGATGAAGATTCTGTAAGCGATAGTGATGATACAAATAATGATTTGGCCCATCAACAGAATATCATAAACACATCAACAGATGAAAATAATCGGAATACTGATAATGAAACGGAATTAATTAGTAGTGCAGGATTTGAGGCGTCATCGGATGTTGGAACTTCAAAATGTGAGTCAAGTAAAGATCAAGAATCAAAAAATATCGACAGTGATGATTTTAATGCGATGCTTAACCAAGCGGGGCCTTCGGATTCAGAATGCGAGGCTGCCAATATATTAACGACTATTAAAAGTGTTAGCGGAAATAGCAGTAGCGGTAGTGACATAGCCGGAATTAGATTGGGAAATGGTGCTACCGCGTATATACGGCAATTAACATCTGAAGATGATCTAGACCGTGTCGTCAGCAGTGCAACTAGTGGTGGTAATTTAATCACTTTAAATGTAAACTATAACGATATAACTGATTTAGAATCGTTGGCATTGGTAGCACTTCAAACTTCAATTTTGCCATCATCAACTTCAGCGTTACCATCATCATCAACCACATCCGCAAATAATAATTCTAATAATTCAATTAGTAGTACCACTAATAGTAGTAATAATAGTAATGATAATAATTGTGCTTCGTCATCTTCACAAATTGATAATAATATACTGCATCAAATAAGCTCAACGACTTGTGTTATGGCACCCCCCGCTACGGGTACGGTACCAAAAGCGGCTAAAGCCGTAAAAAAGGTTGGGATTCAACCGGAAGAAATCAGTAATGTAAGTTGACCTCCCTTATATATATGTATATATATTGAAAGAAATATCTAAATGCTCTTTCCTATTTGTAGAAAAATAAACCGGCCAAAGATACCAAGAAATGGTATACCGTCGGTTTTTTCAAAGAGCTGACACACACGGTGATGAACTATATTGACTACGATGAATGGAATACCACACAGCATAAGGATGAAATATATGCCGATAATATTCCTGATTTGTCTACTAAACGGCGAACAAGTTTGGAACCAGGAACCGGATATAAATTTCGGTTATCTGCAATAAATGGATGTGGCCGCGGGCCATGGGGAGAGGTAGATATTTAGATTTGTTGCCTTAATTAATAAACGAATATTTTAATACCACTACTTATTTTAATTTTCTTTCAGTTCACGTCATATAAAACATGTCTTCCAGGATTTCCGGGTGCCCCCTCCGCGATAAAAATATCAAAATCAGTTGATGGTGCACATTTATCATGGGAGCCACCGCCAAGTACCCAAGGTGATATACTTGAATATTCTGTATACTTGGCTGTTAAATCACCGAGTACCAAGGATAAAACCCCACCGTCGCAATTAGCATTCGTTCGCGTATACTGTGGGCCACGATTCACATGTACCGTTCCAAATACATCATTGTTGACTGCACACGTTGATTATACATCGAAACCGGCTATAATTTTTCGTATAGCGGCACGAAATGATAAGGGATACGGGCCGGCAACTCAAGTTAGATGGCTCCAAGGTTAGTGAATATTATTTAAAACTTAAACTTGTTATTCCGACTTATGGTAAAACCTCGCAACAGTTAGGATGAAACCGTCATGCAAATGTCTCGCGTTTCCATGAGTATTCGATTTAATTTTAAAGATATGTTGCAATTTGTATTTATGCTTTAATGTGTGAATAGCAACTACGTGCTCCACCGCACTAGTTTCGTTGAATTAATATGGGTTTAACGGAATTCTAACTAAGTCAGACTTAGTTAGAATTCTCGATCATGGAAACAGAGTATTTTAAAATTATTATTAACCGTGTTTTTTATTTCTCTCTTTTAATTAATTAAATAGTTAAATTTCACTTTACTTATTATAATTAAAACATTAGCTTGTGTTTTTGCTCTACTCATCCAATTCAATTTTTTCAACGTTACTTCTTTCGAAGGCAATCTATCTACCTTTAATATTCATCACAAAAAATGATGGATGGTCAATATTCAAAATTTTACTTAATTAACACATTTGGATAGGATAATATGTAGATTAAATTATTATCTAGATTTCGCGAAAAAATTTCAATAGAAAACCTCTTTTAATTGGATAGATTTAGATAAAGGCTAAATTAAAATAAAAAATTTTTTGGACAATCATTGAGTTTATTGTTTCAATAACTTAATTAAATTGTTCCGTCGAATGCATTATAGATTTGTAGATGGGTAATCCAATTCTTATATTATTATATATATATATATATATATATATATACATTTTTTTAACGATCTAAAAGATCCTCAAGGAGCCAAAGCTGCTGCAGCTGCTGGAACAAGTGGACAGACTGCTATAAAACGACCGGCAGAGAAACCAATGACACCTGCAAAACGGTTAAAATTGACACAATCACCGACTGTTGCATCGCCATCTGTAATTTCATCGTCGCCGTCGACATCCAAACAGCACAGTAATCAACCTCAAACATAAAATGTGTATAAGCTAAATTTATAAAACAACATTGACATTTAAAAAAAAATTCATTATAAGTTCTTATTTTTTTTATTGGGTTTTGATTTTTGTTAGACCCGTTTCTTAACCCGTATACATATATAATTATAATTTTATAAATAAATATATTATATATTATCCTATTGCATAAATATGTTGTAATTATTGGACATTCTTATATTACTATTGTTTTAAAATTATTTTGTGTTAATATTTTCTTTATTTTTATTTTGTTTTTTTATTATTGTTTGAATAAAATAAAATACTGATGTTTATAGAAGCCAAATGTCTCCTATAATACGTATAACCACAGAAAAACTAAAGCTGTGAACAAATTATCACATTTCTTTTATAAAACCACAATTACATCTCTACTTGGCTTGTTTACATTCATATATCTTATCATTTATAATGCCACAGAACTATTTCATACATATTTCAAAATCATCACTACATAATATATATCTTATTATGATTTTAATAATTTTAAGAACCTTTATACTTCATAATTATTTGCTCTATTTTTATAGTGGTCAAGATTGGTATGATAATACGCTAATTTTACGGCTTATTGTAGACATTAGTATTAGTTTTAATCAAATGCTTAACATTTGATTTTATTAATAATTTATAGTTACAGTTTTCATTCAACATTGAAATATTATATAAATTTGGGATTATTTTTAAATATATTTAAGGGAGAAATACGTTTTTTCGTAGTTATATTATCTATTTTTAATTTTGTTGGTTCTGTTCTTGGTGGATTCTGTTATTTTTATAAGTTGCTCTTATAACATAACGAACATATTATTATTTGCGCTCATTGAATTGTCTACTGTTTTGTAATTCATTAAAAATTATTCTTCCTTGAATAATAAAGAAGTGATCCCAAATATTATATTTAAGTTTAGAGAAGTAAAATTACATTTCTCTGATTATGATAGAAAATAATAATAATTTTATGTAAAAAAAAAATACAAATAAATGTTTTATTTTGAATAGTTTAAATAATATTTAATTTATTAACGATCAATTCAAAATATTAAATCCACATAGATTTTCATTAACTCACATATCAGATCGCAAAATTATTAAACAAAAATAAAAATGGACTTACAAAATTTTTTATTTTTTACAAACAAATTAATAATTCTTTTAATAATCGATCATCTTTTGTTGTATTTTATACTAATAAAATTAAGGTTATTATTGGATATATAAATTAGGTTTAATTAACTATTAGAATTTATTCATTTATTATGTATGATTTTAAGGCAAAATGATAAGCAAAACTTATACAAAAAAATAATCAGATTTATTTGAAATTAACTAAATTATATATTTTTTTGTTTCTGGTATTGTAAATAATCAAAAAAAATTGATAATGAGATAAAAATGTTGAATTTTTAATAAAAAATGAAATAAAGCAAAATTTAAAAAAAATAATACTGGTTTTTTACATTTTTTTGGCATGCATTGCCAATTTAATTCATGAATATAGTCTAGACACAACACATAATTCGCTGTGTGCTTAAATCGACTAAAATAAAAAAATATGAAGGTTTTGCTAATGTCTCATAGGCGCCAATTGCAAAATCGATTTCACGTTACTTTTCGATGACATCATTTATACATTCAAAACAAGCAAAATTGACATTTTATTTAGTTTAGTTTGATATAAGTTGAGGCACACAAATAGTGACTTTATAACTCGTTTTGTTTAGTTTATTTAGTTTGGTCGATTGAGGCACAAAGCATTAGTACCATTTACATATACAGTGTTTCACTATCCGTGTAGAGATGTCACCGCATTAGTAACACTACCCCATACCAATATAAACCTAATTCGTCCCGAATAAGATGTAATCCCCTCTGCAATTCTCCTGTCATTCGATCAACTGAATTCTGACCACATAGAGCTGATGATAGCACAGCTCCAAACTTTAAATTTCCGTATGTAATCGTAGTTTGTTCCCGAAAAGGATTCCAGTACCTCAATTTTGTTGCCTTTTTGAGACCAGAAGAGTATAAATTACCGGAAAATAGTAATATTAGTGAGTATGTGTGTATTTGTGCGCATGCGTTGTTCAATTTGTTTGTATTTTATTTTGACAAAAATTCAAAAGCTTTTGGATGCAAAAATATCATAATAGGATAATAAGTAAACATAATAATTTATGTACTATACTTTTGACATAAACGTCAATTCTCCGTCGCAATAGCAGGAGAAAACGGAGTGTAAGCACCAAAAATGTTTGAATTATTTTTGTTTTTTATACCGATTTAAGTGGTAACTAGGGATGACATAAAAAAAATTAGGAAAATAACGTAAAAAAAATAAGAATGCGATAAATGGCATTTCTGTGTATTCGCCCATGGAAAAAATAACGTAACGTAAAAAATCCAACGAAACCTCGTTAAATTTCATCTGTCACATAAAAAAAATTAGGAATGCGAAATTTTTCGCCCAAACATAAGAAAAAATAAGAGAGATGGCAAAACAGATGTTTTATTTGATATTTTAAGGAAAACAAAAGGTAATATGTAATATTTTGATGCGGTGGTAGCCATTTTAATATTTCTATCTAATGATTTTTTTGTTCATACATATATGTATATATTTATTTATATTTCTATTTAATTGTTAATCAAATATTTTATTTATTTTTTTTATTTATTTATTTATTTTATTTAGTACACTTACTATTTTACAAAATTTATACTTAACCAAAATAATATAAAATAGGTAAAATCAATTAAAATGTTCTCTAACATAAAGCTCTAATTTTTTCTTGAATTTTAATAAATTGTTCTCATTTTTTATTTCTATAGGTAGTTCGTTATATAATTTTAATCCTTTATACATAAGGGAATTCTGAGTTTTAGAATTTCTAAAAAAATCTAACCTAAAATTAAATTTATTTCTCAGATTGAGTTATATCACTGACATACTTTAACTTTTCTACTAAGTAATTGGGTAAAAGACCATTTATAATTTTAAATACAAATATTAAAACATTAAACTTTATTCTTTGATCCACATTCAACCAATTAAGTGAATTTATTAAAACAGATTTAGAAACAAATCTATTTTTCTTCAAAATAATTCGCATAGCCCTATTTTGTAATACCTGCATTCTGTTAACCATTTCATTATTAAACATTAACATTATCGTAGAACAATACTCAAAATGAGGTTTAATAATCGAATTAAATATTCTAATAGAAGTACTTACTGATAATTTATTTCTAATTCTTCTAAAGAAGTACAGCTTCTTTGCTATCTTTTTACAAATATAATCCAGATGTGACTGAAAATTTAATTTACTATCAATAATTACCCCTAAATACTTAATTTCATTAATTTGCTCAATAATATTATCATCAATTTTTATATTATAATTAATTATATTACTATTTAAAATCATACATTTAGTTTTTTCAATATTTAATTTCATCTTATTCATTTTAAACCAATTACTCAAATGTTGTAAATCTTCGTTAATTCTATCTACAGCTAATTGAATATCCTCACTCTCTACGTACAATAAAGCATCATCCGCAAACATAAGAAGTTTACCATTTTTTACGACCCTTCCAATATCATTAATGTAAATCAGAAACAGAAAAACTCCTAAAACAGTCCCTTGCGGTACACCTAATGTTGTAGTAATTTCGGTAGAAATTAATTCATTTACCTTTGTTTGCTGCGTTCTATTACTCAAATAGGATTCAAACCACCTTAATTCGGTATCCATAATGCCATATTTGTTTAGCTTTAGTAACAAAATGTTCCTATCTATTGTTTCAAAGGCCCTCCGTAAATCCAAAAAAACAGCAACTATCCTCTTATTGCTATGAATAGCTATTTTCCAATTAATAATCACTAAGTTAATTAGACTTTCACAGCTATGTTTATTTCTGAATCCCGACTGTTGCTCCGATATGATTTTGTTCAATTCAAAGTACTCTTCTAGTTGACGTAATACTATTTTCTCATAAATTTTAGCTTCAATAGATATCATATTCACTGGACGAAATTCGTTAGATTTTATAGTATTCTTTATCTTTTCAATAGGTATAACTAGGGATTTTTTAAACATCCTTGGAAATACGCCGCTTATTAAAGAATGATTTATCAATTTTACCAAATTTGCACCAATTAAATCTAAAATATCTTTAATAATTACTGAATTCATTAAATTAAAATCTCTTTTATTGTTCATTGACTTAATCACTAATTTCAAATCCTCATACTGAATTTCCTTAAATTCAAATTTAGTAATTACATCCGGAATTAAATTCTCGTATACTTTAAACTGTATACTCAGAAATATAAATAATTTTTTAAAATTGTATGAATAATTTTTATTAAGTGTGATAATAAATAAAATATTGAAAATTTTATTGTTCTGCTGTTACAATTTGATTAGATTTCATCATTGTTTAAGAAATTATTTATTAAAATTTGATTTTAAGGAAATAATAGGACATAGTTAACAATATAGATATAGTTAACACACGTTTAATTTGAAATCTAAACTGATTTAATTGAAAAATTAATGTTTTATTCGAAATACTCATGTGATACACAAAGAATGACTAGTTATGCAATAATCAAAAATGTAAACAAAACAAACGCTGCCACATAAGAATTATTATGTTTCTATGGTTTGAATGTCAAAAAAAAAGAAAAACAATTGGTTTCGATAAAATTCTTATTTTTTTTATGTTCTTATTTTTTCCCTGGTTGACTCTTTATACCGTATCGATAATTTTTGATGCTTATTGTACACTCTCAAAACAAATACACATACAAAAAATGCCAACACACAATAACAATTTTTCATACTCTACACAGTGTACGTATACAAAATATTTGGCAGTTTCATAGTCTCAAAAAGGCAACAAAATCGAGGTACAGGTGGTGTCATCACCGTTGAGTAATGTACTGATGATCGACATGCCATCAACAACATTGGAATATACGATTCCAGTTGCGATGATGTCCACGACTTTATTGATCACATTGCCACTCTACTACAGGTTGTCTGTATCCTAACCAGTGGAATTGTTGGCGTATTTTGGCTAGTGTTTTATTAATTCTTAGGTGGCCCCCGTGATACTCCCTCAATATTTCCTTAATTGTAGACTTTCGAGCTGTCCTACATTTGTTTTCCATTTGGAGGCTGTCCTATTGTACCCAATATTCCGTTTCTGTTGGACTTTTATTTCCAATTTCACTTCAAGTCGGTTGAAAGTAGCTGCCCGTTCCTGATCATTTCACATGTTCATACCTTATCAGGTAGCATTTGCAAGATAGGTAGACTTGATAATGCATCGATATTCCCATGTACGCTTCCTTTCCGATGTTCGATCTGGTAATGATGACTCCTGTAGACGCTCGACCAAATACTCCCTGCCCCATTCGTATGTGGAACTCTTGAACATAGGGGTATTTATGAAAATGTTTTAACACCATCCACTATAACCAGCCATTCCTTGAGGGTCACATAATAGTTAAGTTCTGCCTTTGATAACACCTTAGAAAAATAGTAGAAGCTATGGCTGTTTCTTGACTTCCCGTTTCTTGAGGTAGCAATCGTCCGATGCCATCATTACATGGATCGGTGTCAAAAATAAATTTAATATGGGTGTAGGATATGCCTTCATTTCATTGAATGCCTCCTCTTGGCCGTCATTTTATTTGACTGTTCTTCTTGGTCAAATCATGCTTTTTGCGAAATTGTCAGATCCTAGCACGAATCGTCTATAATAAGTGCATTATCCAAGAATATTTCGTAGCTCAAGTTCAAACTACCATAGTCCGTTACACACATACTGAACAGTGTTTTTTGCCGATATTGCTCTTGGACTTCCACCTGCCAATAGCCGCTTTGCAGCTCCAATGTTGAAAACATTTTACCGCCCGATACAGTATCTAATGCCATCTATCCTAGCTAACTTTTCTCGTCTCGATCACCCCAGCTACCTACCCTAATCGGTACCAGATAGCCGTTATCCGATTTTATTAATGTTTTCCTTATCATAATTCCTGTGGTTTTGTTTTCTTTTTGTTGGCTTCTACAATCCACAACCTCTGTGACGCAGGACCTCCCCCAATCTTTTAATTAATCAAATTTAACATTTTGTACATTTATTATAAAGTATTTCTTGTGGTTATTCTTGCAGATTTCATTCGCGCATAACATCTTCAAATACAAAATTACAATATGTAATTATTAGTGGATAAATGAACTCAAAAACGAAGAAGAAATTAGAATTAATTAATTCTAAATTAGTATGCAAACCGATTTGCAAATGAACTCAAAAATATCCGATTTTTACAAAAAAGGTGCTACTGGCGATCAATTTTTAATGTTGCTTATAACGACAGCAAAGGTAATCAAGGACAGAGTAACGACAGCAAAGGTAATCAAGGTCAAGCTGTGCGGCTGTGCCTATAGAAAATTATAGTTCAGATATATTGTATGTAGATGACACTATTTTTGTGAATTTTTCCAATACCCAAACCTATATTACTTCATGAAAATCCTCTTTTGGTTAAACTAACGCTACCATCGCACAAATAATTACTGACCCGCTATCAAACCAATATATCATACTCTTTCTAGTACGCGTATTCCCATTTCGTTTCCCTTAATACATTTCGTGTGTGTTCTGGTGTTCATAAAATCATAATAAAGCAAAAAAACGAACTAAAAAAAAATTAATTTCGTTCTACGAAGTGATTTAGTGTTGTGTGTGGTTAGGTTTGGTTGGTGCAGTGCAATGTCCGATATTGGTAGCGGCGACGAAGGAGTTTCCGGTCAAAGTATGTTTTAAACAATAATTATAAATTGTAATTATTGATATTCGTTTGATTTTGTGTAAAAACATGTAAATTAAAGTTTTAATTTTATAAAAAAAAAAAATTTTGTGTCGATTATCGAGAACAAAAAAAAAATTATTTTTCAGCTGAAGGCCATCATTTGTTCTTTATGTGTGAGACTGCGATAGATATACCGTAATTTCTTCGATTTTCAAATGTCAGATCAATTTTTTAAGATGGCCGTATATTTTATTTTATTATTTTTTTTAATTCAAAAAAAAATTTGAATACACGAAATTATTTTTACCGTTTGATTACAGTTTTTATAATTGTTATAATCGACTTATCATAATTCGGGATCTTATTTTCCTGTGCCCATTATAAAGCATCGTGATTCGCGAAAATTCCAACCGAATTTTATTTATAAAGTATCATGAAAATTGTGTATATAAACATTTTGTGGATAAACAAATAAATTAAAGTTTAGTGCAAATTTGTGTATATTATACTTAAATTAATTTAAATATTGTAACACAAGGTAAAATAGGATAAAATGTAGGTACTAGGTCAACAGAGTTCAATGTGTCCTAGCCATGTTTAGTTGATGTGAACAAATTTACTCCATGACCAATTTACCTTACGTGTATCAATTAGAGAAATAAATGAAGGTACACTATAAATAATAGGAAATTCTGACCTTACTAGGTGCAAATTCAAGGTCATAAACATTCTCCATTAGTCAATTTAATTTTCCTTTTTTTTTTTGTTGCGAAAATCAATAATATTTAAAAAGCCAATGAACCTAAAAGATGTATGTACATAATAAATTTTTTGTTCTCCTTAATTTAGAATATCATGTGCATGGTATGGACGGAGGAGGAGGAGATTTTGATGCAGGTAAAGGTAAGGTTAGGGGGTATGATTAACAACATTTGTTGATTTTGTTTTTTGTTTCTTTTTATATAGGCCAACAGAGCCAGCAAACCGAACAAGAATTAGCAACTAAAATGCTTCAGGTACAATCGAAGCGATTCTATCTTGATGTTAAACAAAATCGAAGGGGACGTTTTATTAAGGTGGCCGAAGTAAGTACTTACTTAGTCGTACATAAATAAACATGCTCAAAAATGATTTCTTTTCTCCGTTAAGATTGGAGCTGATGGTCGTCGTAGCCAAATATTTTTAGCATTATCAACTGCGGCTGAATTTAGAGATCATCTATCAACATTCAGTGATTTTTATTCATCATTAGGCCCGCCAAATCCCGAAAATGTACCGGAAGATGGTAAATTGAAATCAGCGATGATGATTAAAGATAATCGTCGATATTATTTGGATTTAAAAGAAAATGCTCGTGGACGATTTTTACGAGTAAATTAAATAAAATTACTAATTAAATATTATTGATGTATCGAAATATTTACAAAAAATCATTTTCTCTTTAAATTAACTTTAAAAAAAAACACAAATTAGGTCTCACAAACTATAACTAGAGGAGGGCCTAGATCGCAGATAGCTATTCCAGCCCAAGGTATGATAGAATTTCGTGATGCTCTTACTGATTTATTAGAAGAATTCGGCACAACTGATGGCGGGTAAGTCAGTCATATAAATTTATAAACTTCTATAATATTTTGCACCAGCTTCAATGTAAGAGTTTCGGGAAAACGTAGAGGAAACTCAAATCTATATCTCAAAGTATTCTTAGTTCTTTATTTGATTCGAAACTCAAATACTAAATTACGAGTCCATGTATTAGACGTAGTGTTGGATAAAATTTAAAAAAAAATTTAATCCAATATTCGCTCTAATGTCTAGCTGTAATTCCGTTGCGCCAATAAAAAAATTAATTTATGCTAATTTTGATCAAAAATATGAAAATTGCACTAAAGAACAGAAATTATAATTAGCTGAGATCCCTATCACATTAAGGTAAGAAATGCACATCTCTGTCGTAGACGTTGAGACCCAACCCAAACGAGGCAAATTCTCGACCTTTAAATGTCTTATACATTCATATCATAATCTTGTGTTTTCGACGACGGGAGTCATACGAAATGCCTTTTTAGCATTTTGAACGGTTCAGCACAAGCAAATTCATTGGCAACACAAAATTTAATAATGGTTTTTGCAAATTTGTTCTTTTTGAAAATCGCACAATACATAGTTAACAACGACTAATATATCAACAGAAGCTAGCTGTCCACAAACTAATTGGCATGTAGTGCCATGATAACTAGGTACAATATTACCAACTTACTTAAATTTCGCATATATTACTTTTAAAATATGTATTTGACAAGTTAATAGTATAGACCATTGTGCCTTTTGTCGAGACTTTTTGCCGCTTTTGCACAAAGCGATAAACATAAGTAAAAATATTAATGTTACTTAGTATAATATATTCATCATTTGCCGTTTTGATCAGTTCTGTTTTAAACAAAGTGCGGAAAGTAATTTAATTCCATTTTTTATAATTATAGTTGTGTTGAAAAATTTCCCATTTATGTTTTCCCTCACCAACTCGCTTCAAGTCACGCTTGGTTCATATAAAACCAATGATTTGTTGTACTAGTAAAACTAATTTTAATTTAACGCTTTATTTTAATACGATCAATTAAAATATGCCGGTAACAATAAAAATACATAATTTAATATTCGGTTTGGCTGTAAAAAATCCCGTGCTTTTTGTTTTTCAAAATTTATGATAAATCATTTTTTGGGAATTTAGCTGGATTTTATATTCAAACGCAATCTATTACACAAATTAAATTAAATTATGTAGCTGTAATGGCATATGTACGTATGTATTATAGAACAATTATCGTTTGTAATAAAAATATAGTTTGATATACTTGTGTCCTATAACGACACAATGACTGAGCTAAATATTTATTTGCTATCAGAGAAAGTTCTTTTAAACATAATTCGTTGGCATCGACCCCACCATTTTTATTGTTTTTGCAAGCCGGCTTAATAACGGAGTCGTCTAGACATCTGGCGCTGAAACCTATTCCAAAACCATTTAATATGGTGTTGGTTAATTGATTTGTCTTGCTGATGAGTTGCCTGGCTTTCCATTTACTCATTTTCAGAATTTCCCTTATTTAATTTCACACACCTTTGTTTGAAATAAAATCAAATCTAGTAATTTATTTATAATCTTGAATTTTGTTAAAACTGACGATTTCGAAATTATATCACATGTTTAGTTTTAAGGTCTTGCAGATATATGTTATTAGCGGAAATAATGTTGTTGATTCTGTTGAAATCCCAAATATAAACCACCTAGAATTTCTAAGGCGAATTTCAATGTGGCCTCACCAATCATTTATATCTTAATCACAGATCAAAATTAGAATGTGTAGGATGTTTTCTATAAAACTTTCAAGGTTATGTGCTATTGATAATTATCATTATTCATATATCATTATTCATATATCATTATTCATATATCAATATTCATATATCATTATTCATATATCATTATTCATATTAACAATAATTAAATTATATCTACTTGTTCAAAAACATCGTTTCTTTTTCTTTTATTCTGTACAAACATGCTCGTTTGAGAACTACTGAAGGTGAAATTATCTATCAAACTTTAAAACTTAAAAATACATAAATTGATTTAAACTTTATTATCAGTTCAATAGAACATAATTTTATTTCGGGGCTTTGCAATTATTATAGCGTTGATTTCGTTACATTTTTGTATTATACGATACTGTGTGAGCAGGGGGAGTCTACGTTTTCTTGTGGAAAAGTGAACGCGGTGAATTGTTCCGTCATTTCCGCTAGCTATTGTTCTGTTTTTGATTTGCCAACAAACGTTATTTAAGTTGTTCGCTTGACAAAAAACAAACATTGTTTCTTAGCTAACATTTCGACCGGATTTGCTGCTGTTTTTGCTGCTTTATGGAGTTCTATTTTTATTATTTTGTTGTTGCTGATGTTACTGATTCAGTGATCAAGTCATATATACACTATATTTCTAGACTTTTATGCTCTCAGATCAGTGGTTAAATCATAGTCCGCCTGTCATTGCTGTGTTTGGGTGCAGATGTTCATCGCGAGATGCATTATTTATTGGTAAGCGGCATCTTGTTTCTTTAAACATATTCCGTTAATAATTTACCGCTTATAAACTTAATGCAGTTTTTATTGAGTCGTGATAGATTGGAGTATACTGATTTCCACGCTGATGAAGATAACCTTATTTTATAATTAAGCTTATAATTTGCTAGCACCTCCATACTCTCCGCAATTTAGGCTCGGCTTATGATTTCTTTGCATACTTGAGCAGGTCTAGTTTAATTTATATTAAAAATTTAAATTTGAGTGTATGACAAAATTAGACTGCTATTCAGTAATTTCAAGTTGAAATTATAGAAATCATTTCAAATCAAAATACAAATTATTTACATCAACAAAACAAAGATTTTTTTAATTAGAAAATAATTCAACAAATGCATGTGATTAGGCCTTCCAATGCTACTGGTTTCCTAAGTGACTGTACGTTCCATGTGCCAATCCTAAATATCGTATTCGTGTACTTGAGTGTGTGTCCGGTATTGGTTTGGCGGTATCCAATTTTTCTTTTGTTGACATTATAAAGGTAAAATATAATATAAAGGAACAAAATTTAGAAACAATATACAAAAAAAAAATAAAAATCGAATTAAATTTTTAAAAATTGTGATAATTAATTTACAATAATAATATGTTCTATGTATAAACGTTATTTAAATTATGTAGTTAGTATGTCATAGAAAAAAATAATAAAACTAATGTAAATAAGTTTTTATTTGTACCTAATTAATAAGTATTCATTTGTATGTATGTATGTTCATACATAAAATATATGATTGTGTTATTCCGAAATTTCAATCAAAGTGAAATTGCTTTACCCTTTTTTTCAACAACGAAGATGCGGCAATTGGAAGTGTTATTTTTCCAGGCAGTGACTGTATTAGTTGGGAGTATTGTTAGAGTTATTTCCGATAGTGTTATTGGGTCAGTGATGATGAAAGGCTGCATAGAATTTGGAAGGAACCAAAGGATTCAAGAGACGTATACATATGAAGAACGAATCAAGATACCTCATCAAACTAAGTTACCGGTAGCTTACTCAAAGTTCAGCTGTAACAGATTCTATTTATGAAATGTATCGAATAATTGGATTATCGAAAAATTCGATAAATCAAAAAATCCGGTTTCACTCTTTGTCCAAATTTATTTTACGTACGGTGTCGTTTTTCGTTTAAATGAAAAATTATGAGAGGCTTTGGTTTTGGTATTGGTTTCTCTTGTAAAATAAAAAGCTTTGGTTCGGTTTTCTGGTTTAGGTTTTTTTTTTCTTCGTGCATATAGAAATTAACAATAAATTTTTTGTTTTTAGTTTCAATTTTGTAACTCGATCTTCCGTGTATATGCAGTAATTCAATTTATAACGTCAAAATGATGACGATAACTATAGTTTAATTTAACATTCATAATATTATGTTTGTGCTACCTGGGGCATGTTTCTTGAAATCGGCGAAAATGGGAATATTGTTCCACGTATTCTGAAATTCCATTTGCAGAAATTTTCCTATACTAAGAGAAATTTTCGTTTGGGTAGGAATATGTATGAACGAAATCCCTATTAGTAAATAAATGTTGATAGATTTCTCCCAAGGAAATGTTCACCAATTTCAAGAATAAGGCCCCTTTTTGTTCACAAATTTTGGCGTGGTTAACTGGTTTTGGTCTAGAGTAATCATTGTCCAATCCGATGGTTTTTGTATTAAAATTATCTTATTTTTTAAATGTCTCTCTTTAGTGAAATTATTCTTATATAATTGTATTAAATGTAATTTTCATGTCAATATAATTATGTTGAGTTGACATGAACACATGCATGGAAATATTGGATAAACTGAGGAAATGAGATCACATGATAGATCATTTGGAATATGTATAAAATTATAAATACTTTAAAATGATAATTCATCGCCGCGGCTTTTATTAAGATAATTAAACAAAGGTTTATTCTATTTTGTAGGTGGGATCGAATTTAAAATTGCCAACTAATTTTTTGACATAGTTACATGTACATGTACTTTAGGCATACCTATTAGTATTATAAATAGCTTAAATATTTTACAAAATTTAATTTTTCTTTTATTCATAAAATTTGATGATCTCTTTTATATTATTGATATAACTTTCCAAGAATCTAGGCAACATGATAACATCGAATACGTAGCTACAAATTTTGGCCGAGTCGACGTTTTAGATGCAGCCGAGCGATTATCTATATACGGTTACAATTTTTTACTATCATTAAAGATATATCCTTTATTATCATTCTAAACATTGTGTTTTACAAAATCAAGTTATTTTAGTTTCTCTGCATATTTCTCTATCAGAATGTTGTTCAATTAGAAATCATTTTTTATTTTATTTTAAACTGCCAAATGGCTTTATTCTTGAATCTTTCATTATACGAAACTAACAAGAAGTGTGCAAAGCTTACAATCTTAAAAAAATTATTTTCTAAGTCCTTAACCTATGTTAAATACTTATTATTAGTATGCATAAATAATAATTAATAATGTGTGTTAGCTTAAATATGTACTTAAATTAAATTTATCAATATATTAGATCTAGTGGATCTACTCTGCGAGGCCGTCTATATTTCGGTTGCCTTAATAGTTGTCTTGCTAATTCATTGGGGTGAGTTTCCAGTTTCGAAAGGTACTTCAAACTGTGTGCTTGGATCATATCTTTGACCGTTTTAGGACTCCCAATGTCTCGATGGATGTTGCAATTTCGGATATACCACGGAGCATTTGTAATACAGCGAAGTATTTTTGATTGCGTTCGTTGTAAAAGATCTATATTTGATGCGCTTGTACAGCCCCATAGTTGAATTCCATATGTCCATATAGGAATTAGGATCATTTTGTATAGTAGAATCTTGCATTCTAGGGAAAGTTTTGAATTTCTTCCAATCAGCCAGTACATTTATGAGAATTTTATTTTTATTTGGATGCGCTTTGATTCGATGTGTTTTCTCCATGTCAATCTTCTATCAAGATGAAGGCCCAAGTAATTGACATTTGTTTGTTGAGGGATGTTGACATTGTTTA